>CM077666.1:435613193-435825693 GCA_039707655.1 Elymus sibiricus
TTGAGCACGGCAATGGCGGCCCGTCGTGCTTGGCTAGCTACGGCCGCGGAAACGGAGCACGGACGGGGAGAGGGGAGGCGGAGCTCACCGTGTGGACACAAGGGGGTCCGGCGATAGATTAGTAGCAGCAGGGCGGCGAGGTTCGTCGGAGCAGATGCGGCGGCCGGAGATGCGGCCGAGGTCGAAACGGCAGCTGCGGCGGTCCCCGGCTCCAGCCAAGGTCACCGGGCAAAGTGGCGGAGGTCGACGGAGCCAGAGGACAACTCGAGAGGACGAACGGGTACCGGTGGCCGCGGTGGTGATGGACGGCGACGACGGCGCTCGGTGGAGGAAGAGGAGAGGCGAGCGAGAGCGAGTGAGAGGAGAGGGGAGAAAGGAGGGGAGCGTCCAGGGGGGAGGGAGGAGCGCGCGGCCTTATCCCAGCCACCTGCCTCGTCACGGTGGCGGCTGGAGACGGCGCGCCGTGCGCACCGGACGCGGGCGAGGCGACACGGCGGGCGGGAGCAGGTAGGGGAAACAGGAGGTGGGCTGGGCCGGCTCGGCCCAGTGGCAGGTAAGCTCTTCTGCCCACTTTTCCTTTTATGTTTTTCCAGTCTTTTCCATTTAATTAATTAAACAGAGACAGAAAAGAAATATTTGGGGCCACCAATTGAGCTGAGAAAAATGTGGAACTTAGCCCATTAATTACTTTGCATTTTTAGGCACTGCCACAAATATTTTGGGAGCAAGATGAATTCATTTGGAATTTTCATAAATGAAATTGCATTTTAAATTGCTGGAATGGCACTGTTTTAAATGCTAATGCTCATTTTAGCAACATGGTGATGTTGTTTTTCTTAACATTAAATTGTTTTGGAATATTTGCTAAATGATGAACATTTTTCCAGCAACTTTTGTGCAACTTCAAATTTCACTTGCATTTGAATTTGAATTCAGAGAGGAATTTGAAATGAGATATTTATCCAACATGATTTATCATTGCAAATCACAGAAGTTTAGCATCATCATGATGGAACACTGTAGCTCATTTACAGAGGGGTGTTACAGGCAAAGAAAAGTCTTCTAGCGTTATTGCCTTAGTTTTTTTTTCTTTTTTCATATGTTTGGCAAAGAAAAGTGACATGCATTTTAAATCGTTGGAAGTAAGCTTTGATGTGTTGTGAGAACAATTAATGATGTACCTTCATCTGCATGAAGAACGAAGATTTTTCATGATTTTGTATATCCTTCAGTTGCTTGCTATAACCTGAAGAATTCACAAGCATTCATATGTAGCAGTGGGTAAAATTCATAAGTACCAGTGAGTCATGTATGTACATTTATACATGGGAGGTGTTTGGGCATGAGTCAATTGGTTGTAGCAGCAGTTAGCAAGTCTTATGCAGAGTTGACAAAATATATATTATTAGTGATTACTGGAACTCTTTTTTATACTTTTGATTTTCGCATTATCTGATTACTCCATCAATAAATCACCCTTTAATCCTATCTTAACGTAAGGTTAAACTTCTATTTTTGTTTCCCTAAGAAAAAACTTCAGTTATAGTAGAAAATTGATGACACGGCTGAATTGACCGATGTTGAGGATTTCAAAAAAGCAAAATGATCTTAATCTGGAGCCATCACCTGTCACCAACAATGTCAACATTATCTCGGATTTCTAAATGCTCTGAATCGATTGTTTAGGATATAATTTGTGATCCATTGCCACCACCTCTGTCACCAACCACGTCGACATTATCTTTGAATTCTGAATTGATGAATGAAGAAAAGTTTCATTGGATGATGATAAGCAACCGGAGGAACATAAACTTGTCAGCTTGATGAAACATATGACTATCTCCCACAAGGTAATTGTTTTATTTATAATAATGTGTACTTTTGTATCTATCATCTTTAATGTTCTTTTGTTATTGAATATTTATTAATATTTGTTTATGTGCATGGTTAATCCATATTACACATGGATATTCAATATATTCTTAAATTATTGAGAATGGGGAACGGGAAGAGATGAGTGTGTGCGGTTTTGGTCTCTCAGCGTGCATGTTTCTTTTGACAGAGAGAAAGAGCCTATGTGATGTCTACGTAAAATGCTTCTGTTTGGGCCAAGTCCAAATAGTGGGAAAAAAAAGAACGGAATATAATGTTGCAAACCAAACAATCAACATTGTAAAAACCCGCTTGCATTCGAATCTTTAAAAATTATATTAAAAAAATCCACTTCAATGCATCACTCCTCTTCCACCCGATGATAGCGAAGCTGAAGGAGGCGCTACTGGAAGACATGAATGCCGCTTCATCAAAACAAATGAAGTGCAAACACTAAAAGTCCTGCCATCATCGGTGATGGTGGGGAACATGAGAAGTGGCAACCCTCTTGTCGGCCTTCGCCGGCGGCGTGTTCGTGGCTGTTGGATGCGCCCAATGGGCTTACCTGGCCCTTCGATTCTGCTGCTGTTGCTAGCAGTCCGGCTGCTCCATGACTGCCTACTGGACGTTATGTAGTATAAGTTCGTTAACTAGAGACGAGAAGGGTTTGAACACTACCATTATCGACGAGGATGGGAAGAAGGATAAATGGCGACATAATGCGACGTCGTCTTGACATACAAGATGTGGATCTGTGGTGGGACTTTTGCCATGTTTTATTGGCATAAGGGCATGTGATATTTTTTCTCCCGTTGCAACGCACGGGCATGTTTACTAGTAAAGACAAATAAGTCTTTTTTTGGGACTTTCTTGGCATCTTTACACTCAGGGATCAGAGTCACTAAACTATAGTTAAGTTGAATAATATCTGACTTACCATGAAAGAATTAAGTCTAGTAAAGAGACTGAAACTGGTAATCTAATGCAGTTGAGACGCCGTTGTTGGTGTGGCCATCTCCACAGAGGTCGGTGTCCCCTCGACCACCTGCTCCAATGAGTTGCCCACCTCTGCCGCCGGCGAGTTCTCCAGCGAAGAAGCAGAGTTTATCTCCGATCCGGCTTCCGCGATGAACGGAGTCGTTCCGCCATTCCTCACGCTCTCGTCGTTCCCTCTGGGCGTCCGACTCGCATTGTCACGGGCGCTGTTCATCACTGACTCGTCGTTTTGCGTCCTGAAGGTGGGGGACCGGAGGTCCCTCGTGTCGAAGTGTTGCAGCCACGCACGCAGCTTCCACAGTGGCACGCTCCCAGAGCCGCCGGCAGTGCCCTCAGCTGCCCGTAGCTCACTGCGCTCGCGGACGGCGAAGGTGGCGAGGTAGACGAGGAGCATGAGGCCAGAGGCCAGGCCGGTTAAGATGAATATCCCGCCGAAGCTCTGGAATCTCAGGCCGGACGACGGGGCGACCTCGGCACCGGTCTGCTGCAGGCACGCACCCGGCTCGCCAAACCAAGCCTTCTCAATCTTCGACATCTTCTCTCCTTCCGCCAGCGTCAGTATACCCCGCGACACATCCCCTGTCAATGGAGAATCTCTCGGGAACACCTGCGGACCAACAATGCAACACAAGCGCTAATTAGTCAAGTACAAACAGACGGAATATATTAGGAATTCCTGATGATCATCGTGTAGTGGCGTGGCGTTGAGCTTACGAATGCGAGGCCGTCAGTCTTGTAGACGGGCCCCACCATCATGTAGTCCTTGCAGTATTCCGACAGGAAGAGCTTGAGGTACGGGATCTCGTCGAACACTGCGGCGACCCCGCCGTTCGCGGAGCCTCTGGATAGCGCGTCTGCGTACTCTTCCGACGAATTGTATTTCCTCATCCTGCTCTTGTCGAAGCCCATTTTCTCGAGAGAGGATTTGATGAAGCTGCCCTCCTGGTACCCGATGTAGTGGCCGCTCCTTAGCAGTTCCCTCACGTCGGTCACCGTCGGCAGGAGCTTCTGGACGGTCAGCATCGACGCCAGGCTCGCCGTGTAGCTTGACGTTAGGATCAAGACGACGAAGACCCACATGATGACAATGAACCTCGACAGGTTGCTCTGCAGCTTCTCCCCTGAAAATTAACAAGCTCTCTTATGCTTAATTACGCTATCATGTCCACCAAATTTAGTAAAATTACTCCCTCTGTAAACTACTTCCTTCGTCCCATAATGTACAACGTTTTTTAACGCTACACTAGAGTTTAAAAACGTCTTACATTATGAGACGGAGGGAGTAATATAATATCTTTTAGATCGCTGAGTAGTATAAGAATCCCTACTGTGTGAGAAAGTGAGGGTTGAGAACGCGAAGTAGAAGATGAGGCCGAACTGCTGGCAGGGCGTGCCTCGAAACTCAGTGTTGATCCGATGCTCGATCACCCACACGACAAAGCCGGTGAAGCAGAAGAAGGCGAGGCTGGCGAGCCAGAGGCCCGTGCTCAGCGGACGCACGAAGATCCACATGTTTGAGCCCATGTCCTTCTGCGCCGCCACGACCATCGACCACCCCGATTCCGTGAATGGCATCGTGAAGTCCACTTCCGCCATCCTGCTCGCGGTGACCGTCACGTCTCCGGCGATGATGTCGAATCTCTGCATGTGCAACCATCACTACAACAAATCTTCTGAAATGGGAACCGAATAATACCGATAAGTTTGGTCGTTATGGTACTAACCTGATCGCGTACCAGGTCCACCAGCTTGTCATAAGAATCCAAGCTAACATTCTGTGGCACATACCGGTAGCTCACAGGATAGGGAAAGTTCTTCATGACCTCGTCGAACACGTCGATGCAGAAGCCTGTGATCTTCGTCTCTCCGGTGGTCGAGTTCAGCGAGACGTCCACGAACTGTTTGAACCCGTTCTTCTCCGGCACGGCGACCAGGAGAATCCGCCCGTTTGGTGACACGGTCCAGCCTTTCGGAGCGGACCGTGGCTCGCCTGGCCAGAGGATTTGTCTCAGCACCTTGGCGCTGTTGGGGTTCAGATCTCGCGAGAGCCCGGACTCCGGCGTCCAGAAGCCGACCGTCCTGGCTCCTTTGCCGATGATGTTCACCACCTCATACGCCGGCAGCTGCAGCTGCCCGTCCACCAGCTTGAACTTGCCGGCTATCCCGTCAAACGTCGTGGCGAGCACCGCCTTGAGAAGTGCTGCTCCGGTGGCCGACACGCCGAGCCGGTCCAAGTCCGTCAACGCCGTGGTCCCTCCAGGTGTCTGGAATGCCGGGCTGGGGACACGGGCCGTCTCGACGGCCGCAGCGATTGCCCATGCCGTGTCGTACGACCATAGCCTGAACAAGGTTGAGTCGACAACATCCCCGTCTCCCGGATTCTCCCGCCGTGACCTCGCCGTCAACCGTGCCGAGAAGTTCTTGGCGGCATCCGTCATCTGCACGTAAGGCTGGAGGCTGACAACGCCCTGCATCGCGTCGACGTCCTCGGGGCTGAGCCTGTCCATGAAGCTGCCGACGCCATCTGTGGCGACCCAGACGTACTCCTCGGACATCATGCCGGCCTTCTTCGCGCGGCGGAAGAGCCGCGCGGCGAGAGGATACAGCATGTGCACGACGAACACGCGCGTCGGCATCGCCATGAAGTGGTACAGCACGGCGTCGAGTCGGGCGTCGTCCGCGTCGCTGGGCACGGCCGTGCGGTCCATGATCTTGGCGCCGACGCCCTGGAGCGCGTCGGAGAGCGCCGGAAGGATACCGGTCCCATACGGCGTGTCCTCATACACGACGACCGCCGCGCGCCACCTGAAGGCGCCGAGGACGGCCGCGACGGGCGCCGTCTGGAAGGAGTCGTTGGCCGCGGTGCGCACGAAGAAGGGCGTCTGCACGGCGGTCAACGCGGGGGAGGTGGCGGAGTAGGAGATGGCCGGGACGTGGGCGTGGTCGCCGATGCGAGCCACGAACTCGGCCTGGGCAGAGGTCGGAGGCCCGATGATCGCGCGCACCTGCGCGTTCTTGATCAGGTCAACCGCTGCAAAGTCAACGACGTACCACGCTGAGGAAATAGAAAATCCGACGGTGCACAACAGACATCGGTGAACCGGAAGCCGTAGTTGACTTAAATTATGTATAAACCGTAGGATGCCGGACGGTGAAGCGAGCGGCCATTATTGAGCTTACCAGCAGAAGCGGCGCGAAGAGCGTCGCCAGCGGAGTCCCTGAAATGGAGCGCCACCCTGGTGGCCGAGCTGGGGTGCGCGGCGTAGTAGTCCTCCACCGCCATCTGGATGCCGGTCCGCCGCCTGCGCCCGACCGGCGTCGTCAAATCCAGGATGACGCCGACGCGGGCCGGCGCTGGCCGCGCGTTCTGCGCGGTGGCCACCATGCTCACCTCGTACGAAACCATAGCAGCTGACAGGAGAACGAAGGAGAAGAGAGAGGGAGACCGCACCAGGCAATTTGCCATCTCTCACTGCATATATTGGCCCGATCACTAGCTTCTACTACAAGATGGCTGTGGCTCTGCGCTATATTGCTCTCTAGGTCTCGTGTCTCAGTATATGCAGCATGGCGACTTGGCGAGATTGCGTGTGGACTTTATTGACTTTTCGGTTAGCTGGTGTACGTGGCAGCGCAGGAACCGGTCCAAAGTCGCGGGACCAAAGTGGGACGGGAAATCCGGGAGACCAAAGACATGCACTGAAAGTATGCAAGTATTGACTAGTTATTCGAAAGCTGTATTTCTTTTCCACGAAATGACATCCGAACATAACAAAAACTACATCAAGATCCTTGCACCAGGCGCGTCGAGAGGAGCGTCTCCTTCAACCCAAGGAACATTGCTGAAAAATATGAAAATCGACGAAAATGCGAGCACCAGCGACAAATCTAGGAGTTGAACCTTGGTAGGATGGTTTTACCACAAAGAACCAAACCATACGAGCTCTGATTTCATTGTTCGAACTGACAATACACTATTCCTCTCACGAATTGTCGTGAAAAGCCAACCGACCAGGCATGTGGTGATGGCAGAGTAGTAGATTTTGGAGCATACAACTAATGACCGCTAAACAGGCAAAAGGCTTTTAGAGCACTGATTTTTTTCCCCAAAACATTCCAGGTCTTTTCTTCACAAAAATTACACGTGGCTAGAAGACACGTTCATGTTCATTGTAAATACAAAATCATTTTTTTAATCTGTTTTACTTCCGTTCTTTTAATCTATTGTTCAGGCGGGAGCACATAAATCTGAGCTCCAGAAGGTCTCACTTTGTAGTTTGCCCTTTGTGCAAGTTACATTGTTGCTAAACAAGGATTAATTTTGGGCAAGTTGTTCCCCACAACTTGTTTACGAGACATTGGATCATTGTATTACTAGTTTCACGAACATGAAAATGGGAGCTTGGTGCTAGCTTTTTTTCTTTCGAAAATGAGTATTACCCCGGCTTCTGCATCAAGCGATGCACACGTCATTTATTAAAGCGAATCAAGTATCAAAGTACCAAGCACGTCTACGGTAAAATAAAGAAATACATAACGAAATGTCACACCTGGCTTGCACCCAAAGGACATAAGCTCCCTCATTTCCGCATGGTGTATTAATGACCATGTATGGATCCATCCAAACGCTCTATGGATAGCCTTTTGTTCTGTTAAATACACAACCGTTCTGACAATTCCACATTGCCCAAAGTAATGCACAAACTCCCACACGAATTCTTGACGCCGTAGCTTCTTCTATCAAAAGAAAGTAATTAGAATTATGGAAGAGATTGGCAGGAAACGTGTACAACGACTTTACAACCAATTGTGCAGGTGTAGATAGTCACATAGTTGGCCCCAATAGTATAGGAACATTGGTCAATTTGACATTAACAAAATTTCACAACCACAAATCGAGAGTGTAAAATACTGTCTCAGAGTACCCACACGAGGACGCGATATGCATTGGCATGTGTGCATGGGATCTAGGTCTATGTGGGTTGAGCTCGTGTTTCTCGGTTTATAGCCTATTTATCATGTAAACAGATCAATTCCATTGCTACTTGATGTGGTACATATTTCGGTGGTTTCTCGATAGAAAGAAAAACAAGAGGATTGAAGAAAGGTTTTGTGTTGCAATTATGAACCTAATATATTGGATAGAGTTTTTCCATGCAGTGCTATGAGCAGAGGCGGACCCACGTATAGCCAGCCGGTGTCACAGGACACCGGGTACAAATTCCTCGTACGTTATATGTAGCGTAGATACTGGGCTTGGACACCGGTAAATTTCTGAGCTGGACACCGGCAGGAGCGGCCCATCTATCAACTCATCTAGTAATAGCCCATCCGGCGGCTTTGGATTGATTGGACTGTTAGAGCGGGCAGCGTCCCCTAAGAAAAAGTTGAGTGTGCAGCCTGTTCGGCTGCTTGACTTCACAGCGACGCGGTGTGAGGTCGTCCGCCGTCGCACGCTCACCAGCCAGTCGCCAATCGCCGGCCGCCAGCCGCTCTCCCTGCCCTCACTGAGCGCTAAATAATCAAACGAATTAGGTACGGCCACCATTCTCGCTCAAGCACATGCATTTATCTTAATTTTACATAATTATTGTTGTCTAAATTGTATGGCTAGGGTTATCAAATTTAAGGGTATTAGATTTAAGAATCGGGTTGCTGTGATTAATAAAATTCTCCTAGTGATTCACATCTGTTTGGATTATTTATCGACCAAGCTCGACAGCAGTAAGAACGAATGGCAAGTAAATCCACAATATGTACTACTACTTGGTTTTGTTTCTTTTGTATGTAATCAAGATCTATCGTTCTATGTTGCCGTTGTTGTTTTTATTGGTTGGAGTTCTTATGCTTTATTGTTCACCTTTACAAATCAACTAGTATTTCAAGCGGAACACTTCATTTTGGTAAAATAAATTACCGCTGGACATGTTAAGTTTCTTTTAACACAGACAGTACAGACGCAAGCGTTTATATAAACGTGCATACACTCATTCCTATAAACGCACACACTCACACCCTACCCCTATGCGCATCGCTGAAAATTCTGAAATAAATCCAGTAATAATGCGAGCACCAGGACTTGAACCCTGGTGGACTGAGGATACCATTGTCCCTCTAACCATCCAGCCACAGGTTGGTTCATGGACATGTAGTGTGTACACGTGGACACCGGGACACAACCGTTCTGACAATTCCACATTGCCCAAAGTAATGCACAAACTCCCACACGAATTCTTGACGCCGTAGCTTCTTCTATCAAAAGAAAGTAATTAGAATTATGGAAGAGATTGGCAGGAAACGTGTACAACGACTTTACAACCAATTGTGCAGGTGTAGATAGTCACATAGTTGGCCCCAATAGTATAGGAACATTGGTCAATTTGACTTTAACAAAATTTCACAACCACAAATCAAGAGTGTAAAATACTGTCTCAGAGTACCCACACGAGGACGCGATATGCATTGGCATGTGTGCATGGGATCTAGGTCTATGTGGGTTGAGCTCGTGTTTCTCGGTTTATAGCCTATTTATCATGTAAACAGATCAATTCCATTGCTACTTGATGTGGTACATATTTCGGTGGTTTCTCGATAGAAAGAAAAACAAGAGGATTGAAGAAAGGTTTTGTGTTGCAATTATGAACCTAATATATTGGATAGAGTTTTTCCATGCAGTGCTATGAGGTGGTGTGACAAACACGGACAACACATCGCTTGGTTGCGTACTTGACCTAAAGAGGATATTTGTTTGCAAAAAGTCAAAACCGGGTGGAGAGAATCTCTCATGCCAAGTGGGTGAATATTCTACACCTTTTGTTAAGCAGGGACAAATATATTCTGATGTATTCCCAAACTCTAGAGGATCTGTTCGATCTGCTGGCTGCAAGTCTATACCTAACTTCTTGGAGGTGTAGGATTTTAACGTAACATAGATAATATGGTTTATACAATAGATCAAAGTCAGATTTGTGAGCGACTTCTTGATAGTTAGGCTGACACAGCAGCTGAAAAGACAACGAAAAGTTATCTTAGCAATGTGGGAATTTACCTTATTATATTTATAGGGTAGCACTATTATAAGCTAGAGGTTGAGTTAACAATTTAGCATAAATTGAACGATCAGCATTGCATAAATTGATTCCGCAAGAAGCAATACATGCATTTTATAAAGGGCAAAAGAACTGAAGAAGTTTCCGTGAATGTGCAGCATACGTTCAGATGTCAAACTTTGTCCCATGATTGCCGATTAAATCTACTCCATTTGCAGTGTTTTAAAGTACTTCCTCTGTTCCAAAATTATTGTCATGGTTAATAAACCATGACAATAATTTTGGAATAGAGAGAGTAATTATTTATTGTTCGCCGTTACTTGTCACCCATGTACAAATAAAAGTTTCCAGATCACACATGAGCTTTACGCGTTATTCCCTCAAGAAGTAGAAGCAACAAGATTTCTTTTTAAGAATACAAATAACGCCTACACTCCACTTCACCGACGATTGTGCACTATAAATTTGATGTGACTGATACATTGACATTGGCACTACTGGCAAAAACGAATATAGTCACATCACAATCTGTCAATGTCAAAGCTACTCTCATGTCAAAGCATATATACGGGCTTCCAAATGGAAAGTCAAAATGAGGAGACAATAATATTGTTTTCATTGTTGCCCATGCATGCAAGATGTTGTAAGTGCCCAGGAAGTTCAGGCATATAGTAATAATTAGGGAAACCTATAAAACAACATTCCTAATATTCAGTTGACTAAAAAAATCCTTATCTCCATCAACGTGAGGGTCGTCTGATCTAGACGTTAAGATTCGTAGAAAGCAGGAAATGGCTAGTTTTTTAAGCTTGGTGTCTCGGTATCCACACTTTATCGAATTGTATTAGTATTGGCGATACAAACACTTTCTAGAGCCACACTCGGCGGCCTAGTTCATCTCGGAGAGAACTACGCGCAAGTCTGTGCGCTTCTTTGTTCAACCCTCTTTTCGCATGGCAGAATGAAACTTCTTCAAAATCTGCACACCTTGCCATTATGTCATGTGTGATCTGGACATACCTTCCGTGAGAGTCATCATGTAGAGTATTAATCATGCCAAGGCTGTCACAAGTAACTCTAACTCTTCGGACGAGAAGATCATTTACGAGGGACAAAAGTTCTTGGCCTGCAACTGCTTCTTGTAGTTCTGGATCCTGATAGCCCTCAAACACAATGCTGGAAGCTCCCAAAAAATTACAATCACTCCTTGCATCAGCAGCGACATCGCCCTTTGTATCATTTTTTTCCTGCTACGGCATCAACATTGATTTTGGTCCACCCCACCAGCTGAGGGATCCAAAGCTGAGCACTCGTTTGTCTGAGTAGTTGTTGTCTGCTTCAACCATGGACCTTTTTGACAAAGCAACTCGTAGATAGTAGGCTTTGAAAGGTTTGTGGACAACTTTCCTTCTTGCGTGCCGTATAGCCCACAACATATACCCAGTGTTTCTACTAGTTCTTGGTGTGGTAGCTTCTTTATAAGAATACATATCCAATCTTTCGCCTTGTTCTCTTAGCCACCTCCACCGAGGCACGTGACCATACACTTCGACATCGAACGGTCGATAAAAGAGTGTCTCTACGAGTCCTCCTTGCCACATACTGAATAATGGCAGTCGTCGGCCAAGTGTCTCTCAAACCGAACATCACCAGTGGGAATCGAATGTCCTGCGAGCCTCCAAAGAAAGACCCTGATCTTCGAAGGGACCGACACCTGCCAGCCAAGCTTCTTGGGCCTCTCTTGTGTGTATCAGCATTTTTTATGCTGAGCGAATAGTGAATATGCTCTTCCGACCGTAATTCCATGTCCAGAAGTAGAACCATGTCTCAAACAGAGCAGAATGTTTTGTATGATCTCAATGTCCATGGGAAGATAAAACTGGCGTAGCTTCACAACATCCCATATCGTTCTCGTGGGTGTTCATGCATTGCTGCAAAGTGTCTCGGGCATCAAGAATAGACCGTCAAATTTGTGACGGGTGGGATCCCAGGTTTGCAGAAAAAAAATCCATTTCTGGGTAACATCTTGCTTTCCAAATCCTTGCATTGAGGCTCTCATGTGACTGCATAATACGTTATGCTTGGCGAACTAGCTGGGCTAAATGAAACAACTCAATGTCTCTAACACCCAAGCCATCCATATGACACGGCTTCGTCATATCTGACCACACAACCCAACATGTTTTGCGTTGTTCATCATTACTATCCCATCAAAATTTCTGGAGTATTGAATTGATGTGTTTACATAATCCTCTTGGTAATCTGAAGCATGACATAAAATAAGTAGGAATTGCTTGTGCAACTGATTTAATTAGCACATCTTTAGCAGCTACCGATATCGTCCTTTCCAACCATGCTTGGATTCGTTTCCAAAGCATGTCCTTTAGACCATCTTGCTCGCTGGCTAGTCCGCTCCATTCGGTGGGCGGTGGGTGGGCCTCCACGGGACGCATGGCACGCGTAGGAGACGTTTTGCGCGAGATGAGAATCAACCGGCTTAAAATAAACATTTTTCAATAAATAAAGAAAGAACGAAGGAGGTCTTGTGCCATTGAATGTTCTCTAGGCCGATCCAGCCCAAGTTGCCTAACAACTAACAATAACAATTGTATTCTCGCCCATCGTCGGATCTCACCAGGATAACAATCCTCACGTAGTAGGTCAGCAGTTGATAATCTTCGATATAATAACATCTTATATTATGGGATGGAGGGAGTATTGAATAATGCCAGCCGTGCCTAACACCAGCTTAAGCCTCGGATGGACTCGATCGCTACCTTGGGGGCGTGGGGCAGACATATCAGTACAGTTACTAAGCTCCCAGGAAATCACGGCCTGTGGTGGCTCGAGGGCTTTGAGGGCATTTGTAGGCCCAGCTGTCAGTGTGTGCTGCTTTACATTGTGGAAAAAAAACACGCGAATGCCTCGCAGGCTCGCACGCACCCCTCCCCTCTTCTCTCTCGTGCACCCTGTCGCCCCCAATTCCGGCTTCCCCACTAGCGCCGCCGTCGCCGACCAGTCCGTGCCTCTCTTACCTCCACCGATTGCTCGCAGCCGCCTAGCAATCAGCTTGAACCTGGGGGTGGGGGGAAGCGGGGGCCAGGGAGAGAGAGAAAGAGAGGGGATTGAGGGGATGGAGTGGCTGGGGCAGGCTTGACTGCCGTTCGAGGCACTGCAGCCGAGGGAGATGCCTGGTGGACGGCGGCGGAGCTGGCCGGCAGAAGCGCGGTCGAAGGTGGGGGTGGTGGTGTTATGGCTGGGCGGCGCACGCACGTGCTGGCTGCGCAGGCATGTGCGTGGTCTGTGCTGAGTGATGAGAGATTTAGAGTGAGATGATTGAGAGATTCGGGGAGAAAAGGTTGATATATTCAGAGTCGGATGAGGGAGATAGAGAGTCTATTTGTGCTTTCAGCTGCTATTTGTGTTCTCTGGTTGAGGTTGAGCTGCTGTTGTTTGTAATGTTTTAGAGAGGGCTTCAAATGATGCTGCCATCTGTGCTTGCTCTTATACAAAGACTGTGCTGTTGTCATTTGTCATTTGTAATGATTGTTGTCATTCTTGCTATCCTATGCAGATTCTTCAAATTAGAGTGGAGCACAACATGTCGATCTCAAAGAATAACTTGAACAACATAGCCTCACCCCTCCTGTGAAAGCAAGCTTGAAGATATAGGGGAGACGTTTTAGGGAAACTGCTAGAGTTGGACAGCTTTTACCAAGGGGGGTGCCGGGAGATCGGTCAGGGAACGGACAACATGGTTGTCAAACAGCGATAGGGAAGAGGGGTGGACGCTACAAGTGGTGGGGGTCACAGAGAAGAAGCAGATTGCTGCTCGCCAGCACCCTTACGAGTGGGATGGCGTGGCCCATGTTGTCGTACATGCAGAGGTCACTGCTGCTTGATGTTGTCGAGGTTACCTGATGCGGAGCATCCTACGGACATCACCATGTCAAGAGTCCGTTTGGCAAGTGACACGTGCGACATCTACTTCACATACATAAAGGTGAATCATCTCCTTTACACGTGTTCACTTGACCACTTCGAGGATGGTATACTACTTGACACTCCTCTCGTGTGCATACATAGGTATTGTCCGAGCTTCACGGATGATGAGGAGGAGTCTAAGCACAAGAGTACAACTACACCATCCGCGAGGGAAGCATGGAAGAGAAGGAAGAAGAGGACTGTGTCAGCCCAGAATTACCGGTACAACCGGTCCACTACCGCCCAACTACCGGTCCACCGGTACAACCGCTCCACTACCGCCCAACTACCGGTCCACCGGAACAACCGCTCCACTACCGCCCAACTACCGGTCCACGTTCTGTAATCAAGCGGCGCAAGACCAGTACAGCCCCGGTTGTTCCCACAGCTGCGACCTGACCGGTACAACCGGTCCTCCCACCGGTACAACCGGTCCCTACTTCCCCGAACACCTCCAGGAACCGGTACAGAAGCTCCCAGCGGTACAACCGGTTGGATGACCGGTACAACCGGCCTGCCACTTACCCCTTCGTGGCTTGTACTATAAATAGACCTTCCCCTCCTCCATTCTAGGGTTAGCTAAGAATAGATCTAGACATTAGAGCTTAGCTCATGTATCTCCCCTTGTGGGATTCCTCTTGAGGGAGAAGACTCCATTAGAGTGCAAGACCTCCTAAGGGAGAAGGATCTACCTAGATCATCAAGACCTCATCTCCTCTTGGATTTGGGATGAACTCTACCATGTATCCTTCCTTTTGCTTGTTCATGTACCTTGTGGATCCATGTGTTTGTTAGTCTAATGGATGTGTGATTGGACTTGTTCTTGAGTGTTTCCCTTGTGATTTCCCCGTGTTCTTCCTCGTGTTCTTCGTAGGATCCCCTCCAATTCGTGAAATATCGTCAATTAGGGTTCCACCCTACATCATCTTGGTATCATGAGCCACGTTGATCACGAATTTGGAGTCCTACCCCCCACTTTCAAGCCTAATTTTGTTTGTTTTTGTCCCAATTCGAAAATCCCCACCAAAAATAGCCCTCCCAATTTTTTTGCATTTTGTTGGTTCTTGTGAGATTTTGTTGTGTTTGATCCACGATTTTGTTGTTTGGCAAGTAGATCTTGACTTTCCCCACCTCTCCACCATGAAATCCATCCCAAATTTTCTTTTCCCCTTTGATTTGGCACCACAAATTTCGAGTTTGATCCGCCCCAAGTCCATCCCGTACCCAGATCTGAAACCTGGGAATCTTCCCGAGCAGAGCGGTACAACCGGCCCCCAAGGCGGTACAACCGGTACACCATCCCCTGATACTTCCGCCAACACAAATCTGGAACCCCAGGACGCTCCAGGAGCGGTACAACCGCCCCCGCAAGCGGTACAACTGCCCCTCCCAGTTTCAGCATCGGCTGATTGACCGTTTTGACCATAACTTTCACATCCGGAGTCCGATTTTGACGTTCTTTAGCTCGTTGGATAGCTATTGACATCCCCCATACATATAGATAGGTACCACCATCATTTGACTCCATCTAATTGTGTGAAGTTTGGCAAGTTTGCCTAGGCCCTCCACCATATCATCCGCCATCCACCATAGCCTTCCGCAACCTAACCCATTTTGATCCTCATCGCATTTGTGGTTGCTTGAGTTGTGATTCGAGTCTCCTAAGGTGTTTCGGCTACTTAGGGACGATTACTTCTTCACCAACCACCACTTCCACTTCCACATTGCCGACTCCGAAACCACCACCGCATTCCGCTACCACCATTTGACTTTTGACATTTGAGATTTTGAGTTGTGGTTTCCCGTTTCCTAAGGTGTTTCGGCTAATTAGGAACGGTTCTACATTGCCACTCATCATCGCCACGGACTCGACATCGACATTGTCCACTTCATCATCATCCGTCCTTGCTTACAAACGAGAACCCACCGACGGTAACCTCGACGACATCATTGTACTTTTCCTTGCCATTGCATTGATAGCCCCGAGCCTATTGCGTCACTTACCTATCGAGACTAGCGAGTTGAGAATTGCCGGGCCACGCTATTTGTGCACCTTAGTGATACGCTTACACCGCATAGCTACATTTAGTGTGCAATCATCTTGCTATCATCGTTGTGCCATAAGTCTCTCCCGTGCATATCTTACATACTTGTCTCATATCATATCTTGGCTCGAGCATCAAGCATTGTGGCAAAGCATCAAAAAAAAAGAGCAAAAAGCTTTTAAGCAAAAGAGGAGATACAAAAGAGCTTGTAAGCAATAGCAATAGCATTGAGCCATTTTGCATAGTACATACTCTTGGAGCATACACACATAGCATACTTGGGATTAAAGACGGCATGGTTTTCTCTCGTAGGTTGGTGCACGAAGCGTATCTAGCCCATTTGAGCAATCGAGCTATTGTCTCTCTAGTATCCGTGCAACAAGAGCTTTTTGCGTGATCACACATTTTGTGCTCATTCCTTGGTTGCGCGGATCCCATCTATCTATTCGTGTGTGTGTTTCTTGTGCCACTATAGCTATTGATCTATTTGCTTTACATTGCAATTTTGTGAATCTTCCTCAACATTTTCGATATCATTGACTAACATTTGCTTGAATTTTGTGCCACTTATCCTAACCAAGCCACTCAATAAGCTTTACTTTGTAGGTGTGAGTGAACAAGTCCGGTACCAATTCCACTATTCTCTCATTTCACATTGAGTGACGCGGGATACATCCTCAACTTTGGGAAAAGGTATCTTGGTATTGTTTGTCTCATTTCCTACTCACCTCTACTCGAGTCTTGTGATGGATAGGCAAAGCACATCTACTTCGGTCTACAGCAACAACGACGAGTTTGATGACATGAAGAACCACTTGGACGCCAAGATGGATGCTCAAATGGAGGAGCTCAAAGCCCTCATCAAGTCCACCAAGAGGTCTTCCTCATCTTCGAGAAGACGCTCAAGTGCACATGCTTCCGAGCTACCATCTCCGGCAAGATCACATCAGCATCGACACCATCACCGACTACAACGTGAAGGTCAAGAGCTCAACACCAACCACCGCTCTCCGACTTCACCATCTACCTTGGCATCTTCATCAAGCGACTTCAAGGCATCTTCGTCTTTGGACATACGGCATCTTCACCAACAAGCATCTCAAGATTACGCTCAAGAGAAGCTCCCCAAGCTCAAGTCCGTGACTTCCACGAGCTACTATGACCTCGACACCGACCACGAGATTCCTTTCTATGGGACCCAAGACCCCGAAGAGTATCTCGAGTGGGAGTGCAAGATGGACGACTACCTCAAGCTACATCAAGTCCCCTCCAAAGATCAAGTGAAGTGCGCCACAAGTAACTTCAACGACTACGCATCGACATGGTGGCTTCACACACCTTCGAAGAGCTTCAACATGAGTTGGCCGAAGGCGAAGAAAGCGATGCGGCGAGAGTTTTTGCCAACCACCTACACGGAAAATCTTCTTCGCCAATTGGAGAACACCATCCAAGGATCCAAGTCCATCGATGAGTACTTCATGGAGATGAAGAAAGCCTTGCGACGAGCCGACGTGGATGACCCCATTTGGATGAAGTTCCACTTCATGATGGGATTGAACGACATCTCCAAGACTATCTTCCTCGACAACTACGAGTCCCTCGACAACATCTACATTGGTGCTCTCAAGGCGGCAAAAGAACTCAAGAAGGCCAAGACTTCTCCACCCCAAGCACACTTCGCGACGACCAAGCTCCAAGACGGCGAGCATGAGGATAGTACCACCACGATGTCCAAGCCCAATGAGCTCCATGACGACGCTCCCAAGTTCGACTTCACCGCCATCCCTCTTTGTCGCATTGATGATGCCGAGTCTACCACGACTCTTTTTGAAGACGGCGCAGCGACGACTACGACTACGGAGCCAATCAAGGACCAAGCTTTAGAGGTGAGCGATAAGGTGGCGAGCAAGGATGATGCTTCCATCTTTAGAGGCGAGAGTGAGATGATCGAGCATGGGATTTTCCCTTCGGTCACGGAGGTGAGTGATGATGTGCCATCTTCGGCCTTCATCCATGGTGACGGTGATGAGATGGTTGAGCATGGGATTTTCCCATCGACCACGGCGGCGTTTGGAGATGACTTGAGTGACATGAGCACCCATATTGAGAGTGAGAGCGAGTTCACCACTAGCCCCATATATGATGAGCTGCCCCAATTCCCATGTGAGGAGAGCCACAACCCCCACCACTTGAGTGAGACGAGTGACTCCACCATATGTGACTTTGAGTGCACCTACTTTGAGGGAGTGAGTGAGCCACCACATAGCGAGAGTGAGATAGTTGATAGGTCATGTGAGGACATTTTGAACTCTAACGACTTAACATCTACCTCTATTGTGTCTTCTTATTTGGTGCTAGGTTACATATATGCTGACGCACCGATCCTCGACGACTTCGTCCTTCCTTTGGACAAGACGATGGCCATGGTGGAATATGATGCACCCCCCACATGGTTCCATCATGATGAAGATGACCACGACTTGGTCTTTGCCATCTCACCTACACCACATGAGTGGAATGACAAAGGTAACATAGGTGAAGGTGATGAGCTAGTCCCACTAGTGGACATTGATTGCTTGCATGATGTCGATCCTCCTATTGACACGCTTCTTGCTAGTATGATTTCCTCATGCGATGATTTACCCATTTATAAGGAGTTTGATGATTGCCATGTGGAATCTATTAGTTGTGATGCCATGTTACATAGGATTTCTTGTGTGAATTCTCTCGGTCACATCATGTTTGACAATCCGCTTGACTTGTCATATGCTATGCATGAGATCAACCATATCACATATTTGCAATCTCATCGTAGTAACTATGCATATGCCATTAAAATTAACCCAATTTGCACATATGGCATAGATAACAAACCCATGGTTATTGACATTTGTTTTTCTTGTGATGATATTGATATGCTCCCTTTACATCATGTCAATCATATGCCATGCCATGACTACCTAGTTTCGGACATGCATTGTTTGCCATGTTGTCAATTTTCTCCATGTAATGCTTCCAATATTGCTATTGAGGAGACCCCCATAGTTTCCTCATACATGTTAGGAGATTTTGACCCATCCTATACATTGCATGATTTCCATGATTTTGTGCACCATATGCATCCCATGAATACAAATGATATTGATGTGCCAAATACTTGCATGCTCAATTTGTGTCCCCATCGTGTTATACATAACAATTATTCGTTCCTGATGGATGACATGTTCATATACCATGCCTCAAATTTCTTTGAGCATTGCTTGTTTTGTGCTAACTCTCACGTGCACATACACATCATGATGGATGATGTGTACATTTACCACGCACACACATTCTTTCGCTTGTGTCTTTCTTGTGTAGGTAATCACACATATTCGTCAACCTCGCAAGCGCACGAGTTGACGAAACGAGCTCTAGAGAGCAATGAAGATGTGCGCCAACATGGAGTGCTTACCCTCCACCTGCCCTCTTCGCGACGAGGCTTTGCGCATTTCTTCTACATGGCCCTCACATGGTTATGGGTTATTGTCCATTATATATCCTTTGCCCATATTTCCATGTTCACTTTGCATGATATGCTCATTTCCATTTGGATGACATGCTTTGGTGACCCATGCTTCGCATTACACATGATCCTTGATTCTAGTACTTGTATGTGTATTCGCAAGCTTGGTGGAGATATCCCTTGTTATTGCAATGTTTGCTTTGTACCCCATGCCTAGGATGATACATTGATCTTGCCTTGTTTTCGTGCTTGCGATATGCCATGTGCATTTGTTATGCCTATTATTTGTTCACATGACATGATTGCCATGATTTCCTCTAGTGTGTTGCATCTTCGCTCCACTAGTTTGCACGACATGACTACTATGATTGCTTGCCTTGTTGCATCACCGATGATTCATACTTGCTCGTTTCATGCGGTTGATGGCATCCATTTCCATGCTTTGCACATGATTGCTATTAAATGTGGTCCAATTGCTCCATATGTTGCCTCTCTCATACTAGATGATTTGCCATGTATTGAGGGCAACAATGCTTTTAGTCTTGCTAATGAGATTGCCCCCATAGCTTTCTTCCATATACTCAGAGCTTTTGACATATTTCATGTGAAGCATACTTGTCTTCCTTCCTTGCACCATATGCCTAGTGCCATGAATATATCCATTGTTGCATCATATTATTCATGCACTTTTGCTTCTAATGGTTATGTGCAAGAGAAGAGAACCATCATGATGGATGATGTGTTTATCTACCATGCGCATACGTTATTTGCTTTGTTGTGTGCATGTGTAGGATACTTGAACTTCGTGTCAACTTCCACTTCACGTGAGTTGACCACTCGAGCTCTTGAGAGCGAACCACAATCGACCGACTCGCTTCTACATCGCACTTGCTTGTGTTTTGGCATTGTGAAGGATGCACAAGGACATGCTTTCAAGGTGATATCATTCTCTTTTGAGAACCCCAAAACCATGAGCATGAATATTGTGGAGCATATTTCATGGGTTGCTTGCACCATGACACATTGCACACATGCTAGAGATCTTATTTGGACTTGTAATTGCCACATTGCCATGCCTCATGATATATATACCTTGTGTGTTGCATCGAACATGATTATCCCATGCTATTCCCATGTGTTTGATTGCAACAATGTCATTTCTTCACATATGCCATGTCCCATTGATTGCTACATGCTTGACTTGATTGCCTCACACATGATGAACAATTGCTCTTTCTATTGTGTTGAGTGCCACACTATCTTCACTACACCCTATCCACATTATGCTTGGTTTGTCTTGCACTTGACCCATGTGTTTAGACACTTCATTTCCTTTGGTGTTGTGAATGATTCATATGCCTACCATCGACCATTTGTTGAGCGCTTGATGCACACTTGCTATGACCTTGGGGTAGATGCTTGTTCTCTTGTCACACATATTAGCATCTCTACCTCCCATTTGCATGCTTGTTTCCATGATGATCTTGATTGTGCTCAATTTATGTGCTTACATGCCATGTCGCATTCATTTGTCACACCTTATGCCATACATGACGACGACACTTGTTGGGTGAATCACCACTTGAATGCTTGGTTTTCCACTAACGCTAACCACATTTGTTTTTCCAAGTGTTTGTTGTCCTTGCTCCTTTTGAAGGAATCACACGACGGTGCGACATTGGAGAATGCCCATTTCGAGCATCAAGATGAAGAGTGCTTGGTGATCGTCCACTTCTACACGGCGGCGACATTTCTTTCCCATGGTGATTTGGTTTTCGATCCGAGGACGGATCTTTTCCAAGGGGGAGGGGATGATGCGGAGCATCCTACGGACATCACCATGTCAAGAGTCCGTTTGGCAAGTGACACGTGCGACATCTACTTCACATACATAAAGGTGAATTATCTCCTTTACACGTGTTCACTTGACCACTTCGAGGATGGTATACTACTTGACACTCCTCTCGTGTGCATACATAGGTATTGTCGGAGCTTCACGGATGATGCGGAGGAGTCTAAGCACAAGAGTACAACTACACCATCCGCGAGGGAAGCATGGAAGAGAAGGAAGAAGAGGACTGTGTCAGCCCAGAATTACCGGTACAACCGGTCCACTACCACCCAACTACCGGTCCACCGGTACAACCGCTCCACTACCGCCCAACTACCGGTCCACCGGAACAACCGCTCCACTACCGCCCAACTACCGGTCCACGTTCTGTAATCAAGCGGCGCAAGACCGGTACAGCCCCGGTTGTTCCCACAGCTGCGACCTGACCGGTACAACCGGTCCTCCCACCGGTACAACCGGTCCCTACTTCCCCGAACACCTCCAGGAACCGGTACAGAAGCTCCCAGCGGTACAACCGGTTGGACGACCGGTACAA
Organism: Elymus sibiricus; assembly: GCA_039707655.1. Lineage (NCBI taxonomy): Eukaryota > Viridiplantae > Streptophyta > Magnoliopsida > Poales > Poaceae > Elymus > Elymus sibiricus. Next base: position 435,635,032 of record CM077666.1, read on the forward strand.
CCGGCCTGCCTGCGCGCAGTGGCCCATGTATCTCTCTCCCACTTACCCCTTCGTGGCTTGTACTATAAATAGACCTTCCCCTCCTCCATTCTAGGGTTAGCTAAGAATAGATCTAGACATTAGAGCTTAGCTCATGTATCTCCCCTTGTGGGATTCCTCTTGAGGGAGAAGACTCCATTGGAGTGCAAGACCTCCTAAGGGAGAAGGATCTACCTAGATCATCAAGACCTCATCTCCTCTTGGATTTGGGATGAACTCTACCATGTATCCTTCCTTTTGCTTGTTCATGTACCTTGTGGATCCATGTGTTTGTTAGTCTAGTGGATGTGTGATTGAACTTGTTCTTGAGTGTTTCCCTTGTGATTTCCCCGTGTTCTTCCTTGTGTTCTTCGTAGGATCCCCTCCAATTCGTGAAATATCGTCAATTAGGGTTCCACCCTACATCATTACCACCAGACACCGGTGCAGCCCTCCGCTGCCACCCCCTGCAATGAGATTTAACCGTCTCCTTCCCTGGTATGTTGCTGTCTGTGAATTCCGTTGAAGGACTACTTTTGCTCATCAGGATGCCCACCAAGTCAATTATGTTTCATGTTTTTAAGGAGGCACTTGCTCGATTTTAATTTGTTCTTTAGATAGACCCCTCTGCATCACCTGCAAGTGATGACAGTGCTCATTGATTTTTGGGTGCAGGTTAGAAAGACTTGGAGTTTGGTGGTTCGGAAGAGTTATGCAGCAACCTTATGCTCTCAGAATTCTAGGGGATAAATCAACACGTGGAATTGAGAATTCTGGGTGCTTTACAGTATGTTTACAAGTATGTAACTTTTGTCTGCTATGATTATTTTATTTTTACTTCCTGGCCTGCTGTGTGGATTTTATATCTAGGTGTTTCAAGTTATTGAAGAGTACGATGGGGGTAAACCAGACCATGCCTCTCTTTGTAACACAAGAATAATGTTTGGTGTGGATTTACACACTTCTTTTACTGATTTGAATATACATCGAGGTATAATTTTCTTCAACTTTGTTCATGTGCTTATTCTTTTCATTCAGTTCTGCAAGAGCTTTATTAGAAGCAATCGAAAATTTGTGATTTGATTACATAGCTTCAGGTCATTCTCACATGTAGTCCATCCACACTTTGAGAATACTCAAAGCTCAAAGTCCATCCCCTGGAAATGTTCAGTAGGTTGAGATAGGAAAAGTAAACACTAAGCAAATGTTGGAGATGATTGTTTGCAAGATAGATCTACGTCATTATAAATGGTTTGAATCATTGAGTTAATGCTTTATGGATTTCAGGTTGTGAACATTCTATAAGAAAGATTCTTCTAAGTTGATCAGCTCCTACATATCCTTATTCATAAGGCATTCATATTTAGTTCCTTTAAATTATACACATAGTTTCTGCTGAAAATGTTCAGTAGGTTCAGATAGGAAAAATAACTGCTAAACAAATGTTGGAGATGATTGGTTTCAAGATAGTTCTACACGATTGTAAATGGTTTGAGTTTAATATTATTGAGTTAATTCTTTATAGATTTTGGCTCATGAACATTCTGTCAAGAAGATTATTGCAAGTTTTTTTTGACGAAATTGAGAGGGGATGCCCGTACCTTCTGACATCTTGTAAAAACCAGGTCATTACATGCATCAATCTTCTTTTATGATCCCATGTGATCTAGAAAATGTAAAAGAAGGAGAGGACGAGAAAACAAATGTGAGAAAGAAGATTACAAAGGGAGAGAAAAGAATAAGATCCCCTACCTGTCCTACCGGTAATCCATTTAGCAGCGAAAGCACGTTCTTTGTTACTCTGTACAACCAAAGCTTTGACAGTCTCCACACATTGATTTGCTGCCGAGTCCATTGGGATAGTTATGTTATTAAAAAACCTCCTATTCCTTGCAAGCCAAATAGTCCAGTAAATAGAGATGGCAATCATTTCGCAGGTTTTCGATATCAGATGGTTCCTCCAGGCCATTGAGTCCAGTGCCCAACTTGTTCAAGATCTGGACAATTCTGGGGAACACTACAAAATGATACATGGCCTCGCTATCAGAGCAGTCGAAAGGGCGCGGAACGATATACTCTCTAAGGAGTACTGATCGTACCTTGATCCTACGCCTGACCATCAACCAAGCAAAAATTCTTGCTTTCTTTCGGGCAGAGCAATGCCAAATAAAATTATAAACTCTCTGAATCTCGCCACCCCAGTTCGACGGTTCATACATATTTCTTACTAAGGAACTTTCTAATTTGTGAGACGCCACCCTGCTGCTTCCTTATTACTGAGATTCTCCTAAGTTGATCAGGTTTCTACACTCATATCAGAGTTACCCCTTGAAAGAACAGTAAAGTCAAAAGTATCTACTAATATATGCTTGTGTTTGTGAGTACTGACCCGTATTTGAAGCATCTTTCTGCTTACAAGGACTATAGGTTACATGTGAGACTCTTTGAATTATCTGAATAGCAGATTTTGAAATAGCTTCAACAACCTAACTGAATGTAGGTTCCAATTAAAGGAATCGTGAACTGAAACATATGTGTATACATTCACATATGGACATATATGTGTTATCTTTTGATGAGAATAACTGAAAAGGAATATTTCTTTTCACAGAAGATGTAATCATTCAGAGTAGAACACTAGCATACGTCCTCTCTTTTCTAATTGGTGGTATTCATTCTGTTGAGATTTACCAAATAAAATCGCAACAACGAAGGGGGCTCTCCATTTATTGCATCATCATGTAATTTGAGACTTATGTTCAGCTCTGGCCATGATACTCCTTTTGCCTCATCTCTCTTATCTTTTGTTCTTAGGGCGTTCGTCCTCGCCACTGTATCAATGAAGTTTGTGATAGTCTGTTCTACCCTCCTCACCATTGACCGGACCAGTGTCTTCTTCTACACAGGTTCAGCCGCTGACCCATTTTGCATAGCAGCCAGCGACACCACGGGCAAGATCTAGAAGCACCTTTAGCTAGGAGCAAGGTTGCCAGAGCATACCCATATGATTTATGTGCAAGCGAAACGAGAATACCATTCTTTTCTATAGGTTTTGAAATTGACAGATTCTAGATTTTGTCTGTGATTTGCTTAGGTTTCCTGTTTGGTGTCATTGACTGAATTTAATCGATTCATTCTAATGCAATCATCAAAGCTAGCAGCAAGTGTATTGTAGAGGACCCATTCAGGATGATGTTATGTTTTTTTTTTCCAAGTTTAGTGCAAAAGTGGATTCGTGTTTTAGTTTTCACACTAGACAGTGATGGGCATTGTAGGTTATGTTCATGGAAGAATCCGAGGCTCTCAACATGGGCTGATTTTGTGCAAATCATTAGACACGCAAGTGAAGTCCTTGAAACTGTCACTTCAACTGGTGAGCCGTGTTGCTTTGTTTGTCAACATTCCCAGGAAATCCAAATGTTTGCCCATGATGACTGATGTGGGGCTACTTGAAGTTGCACCTCACCTCACTTGGCAAAGTTATTCTTGTAGTATTGTTTGATTATGGATACCATTATCTCTTGTGGTAATAGATGATGCAGAATCATCAAATCGACATGAGATTTCAAGGCAAGCGGTCCAGATGTGCTACAATGGCGTTCTTTCTACAAAATTAATGTGGGGAGTTTAGCATTCCTAACGATCTCTTTAGATAGCTCGCGTTTTATGAAAAAGCGAGCCGGCTTTGTTTTCTTATATTCAACTCATGTTGCACCACGCTATGCCTGCTCACTGCATTGGAAATTCCAGTGAAACATTCCATAAGATTATTGTGCCTAAGGACTTATTATTGTTGATCTAAAACAATGCTAGAGAGAAAACGGCGCAGCATGCTTCTAGTTCAACTGCAAGTGTGCGAGGATATACGGACAGGCACGAGGGCATGTATGAAATGGCTTTGGATCTGTTTCGGAAAACCTTGTGAAACAGGCACAACTGCGACTGCAAGTTGTCGAGCACGCACACTGCATCTGGGTGGCAGCGCCACCGGGAAATGCCAGTTGACCTTGGAGTGAGCTACCACGAAAGGCATGGCGTCCTTGCAGCTCTACCAGCTCCTCCTCCCTCTCCTAGCCATCGTCGTCCCTCTCATATGCCTCAGCCGCGCCGGCGCAACCGCGAGGGCGCCCGCTTGCTGCCCCCGTCTCCGTGGGCCCTCCCGGTGATCAGCCACCTCCACCACCTCACGGGCGATCTGCCGCACCGCGCCATGCGCGACCTGGCGCGACGCCACGACCCGCTCCTGCTGCTCCGCCTCGGCGGCCTCCCTGTCGTGGTCGCATCCTCCGCGGACGCCGCGCGCGAGGTCATGGTGGCGCGCGACGTCGACTTCGCCACGCGCCCCATCAGCCGGATGCTCCGCCTGTCTATCCCCGACGGAACAGAGGGGATCGCCTTCGCGCCGTACGGCGACAAGTTGCGGCAGATCCGCAAGATCTGCACCGTCGAGCTTCTCAGCGCTCGGCGCGTCCAGTCCTTCCGGACCGTGCGAGAGGAGGAGGCCGGCCGGCTGCTCCAGGCGGTAGCAGCGGCGGCTGTGTCGTCTGCCCCGGTGAACCTCAGCAGGCGGCTGTCGGCGTACGCGGCCGACTCGGCGGTGCGCGCCATCATCGGGAGCAGGTTCAAGGACCGAGACATATTCCTGATGATTCTACAGCGCGGGATCAAGCTGTTCGCCGGGATGAGCTTGCCGGACCTCTACCCGTCGTCCCGCCTCGCGATGCTCGTCAGCCGGGTGCCGGGCCGGATGAAGCGGCACCGCGAAGAATGGGACGCGTTCATGGACGCCGCCGTCCGCGAGCACCAGGAGAACAGAGCGGCCGACGACGACAAGGAGGGCTTGCTCGACGTGCTCCTGAGGATCCAGCGGGAAGGCCACCTGCAGTTCCCCATGTCCATTGACAACATCAAGTCAGCCGTCGGGGTACGTAATGAAGCACCTCACTCATGGAATCGACACTTCTTCCATCAGTCCATGAAAAAAAAGTCGTTCATGCATGTGATGTATCGTGCCGAAATCGTACAGGACTTGTTCGCCGGGGGGAGCGACACGTCAGCAACGACCCTGGAAGGGACCATAGCCGAGCTCGTGAAGAACCCCAGAGTGATGGGGAAGGCGCAAGACGAGGTCCGGCGAGCCCTCGCCGGACAACCCAAGGTAACAGAGGATTCCCTAGGCGGCCTCAACTACATGCGCCTGGTGATCAAGGAGGTGCTCCGGCTGCACCCTCCGGCGCCGCTGCTGCTGCCGCGTGAGTGCATGAACGACTGCCGGGTCCTGGGCTTCGACGTGCCCAAGGGGACCATGGTGCTCGTCAACGCCTGGGCCATTAGCAGGGACCCTGCCCACTGGGACGCCGCCGAGGAGTTCATACCGGAGAGGTTCGAGCGCGGCGAGATCGACTTCAAGGGGGCGGACATGGAGTACACGCCGTTCGGGGCGGGCCGAAGGATGTGCCCCGGGATGTCGTTCGGCTTGGCCAACGTTGAGCTCGCGCTCGCCGGGCTGCTGTACCATTTCGACTGGGAGCTACCCGGCGGCGCGGAGCTCGACATGACGGAGAAGATGGGAGTCACCGTGCGGCTGCGCCGTGACCTTCTGCTTGTTCCGGTGGTCCGAGCGCCCTTACCACTAGACTAGTAGCTAGTCAGGTTCTGCTAATAGACACGTAGTACTATACTTATAGTAGCATGACGAAGGAGATGGCATTTTTTATTTATCAATTCCATTTATTTTGATTTATTTATTTTCCCAAGTTTTGTAAAACGGTATCTGAATCTAAATTCTACCGGTGGTTAAGAGATTTGGGTCTATAAAGCTGCCTGATTTCTTCTTCTTCTTCTGATTTAGTCGCTTCTTTCAGGTTTGTACCATACGATTTGAATCCAACAGGTTGTGTCGTTTGTAGTATATAAAAAAACAGTGTATGTCTAATGCTCATTTAGATGTGACGTAATTATATCACATCTAATATAACGTTTCCTTGTTTGTGGTACTGTTTTCCTCCTTGCAGCAGCCGTGTAGTCTATTGTGGGACCTTCTATACGACGTACTTTGTGTAGCGCGTTGCATAGGGTTTCACCCGACTGGGCCAGCCCACTGGAGCGAAGCTTAGCTCTGTAGCTCGCAAACATGAAAATTGCAAAAAGCACGTGCCTCCGAAGTATCGAATGCACGTCATCCGGCTATTGAGAGCTAGTCGCTAGCCACAGAGGCCGACGAGTCAGGTGTCCAAAGAGGCCACGCGGTATATAAAAAGAACTACCAACTGCGACAGTTCTAAAAACAGGAACTTTAAACGCAATTTTTTTATGAAAAATGCGAATATTTTTTGAAACGTGAACATTATCAAACAACATGGACAATTTTTGAAGCACACGTACATTTTTCAAAATTGTTTAACATTTTTTAAAATTCTCGAACAATTTCCAAACACAATTTTTTTAACTTGTGAACAAAATTTGATAACGGTAACATTTTTTGAAATTTTGAACAATTTTAAAAAAGTGCAAACATTTTTTGAAAATTGTAACCTTATTTCAAAAATGCTAACTTTTTTTAGTTTGTGAGAAAAGTTTTAAAACAGGAACATTTTTTGACATTGAATTATTTTTAAAAGAATATTTTATGAATTTATAAACAAAATTTGAAATATGATTTTTTTAAAATTTAATAAATAAATAAAAATATGAACATTTTACTAAATTCCAGAACAATTTTTTAAAATTATATTTTTTTACGAATTTTGAACAAAATTTGAAACAGGAGTATTTTCCAAAAAAATTAACAACTTTTTAGAAACAATAACATTTTTTGAAATTTCTAAAATTTTATAAAAAGGACAAATAAAGTTTAAAAAGAATGAAGAAACAATAAAAGGGAAAAAATTGAAAAAAGAAAAAAGAAAAAGAAACAGACACACCAAAAAAAGAAAAAGGAAGAAAGAAAAACAAAGAACAAAAAATAATTAAAAAGTGGAAAACCCGGTAAAAAAAACTTGTTGCCTCGCTCTGGCTTATTGGGCCGGCACATTTCTGGCGCCGGAAGGTTTCGCGTGTGCGTGCGCTCGACATTTTGACGCTGAGAGCGTCAAAGGACGCCCCTATGTCTCGCGGGAGCAACTAATGAGCGAGTATTCCTTCAGAAGCCCCCGCAAGGGTCACTTTGGGTGGGCTGGGAGCGCGCCATTTGGCGCACTCTCAGCCGCCGTCATGTGTCGCTCTCTGGGTGCTCCCTCTGAATTTTGTTTTTTTTCTATACACGTTTTCGGCTTTTAGATAAAAAAATTGGTTTTTCCCCTATTTTTCTTAGGTTTTGTACCCAAAAAAAATTTACGCAAAAAAACGTGTTTTCTTTTTCTTTTCCTTACGCGAGAGGCGCAGATTTTCTTTCGTGAGAGGCAGGGGGGAAAACGTTTTTTTTTCTTCCACGAGAGGCACGGATTTACTTCTCGTGGAGACACGGATTTACTCCCGCGAGCCGTGCCTCTCGCAAAAGTGAAAAAGAATGTGTTTTTTTCCTTCCACAAGAGACACGGATTTACTTCTCATGGAGGCACGAATTTGGTTCCGCGAGAGGCGCAGTCGTGCCTCTCGCAAAAAGGAAAAAAATGCGTTTTTTTTCTTCCACCAGAGGCACGAATTTACTTCCACGAGAGGCACAGCCGTGCCTCTCTGAAAAGAAAAAAAAATGTGTTTTTTTTCTTTCGCGAAAGGCACGGATTTGCTTCCGCGAGAGGCACAGCCGTGCCTCTCGAAAAAGGAAAAGAACGCGTTTTTTTTCTTTCACGAGAGACACGGATTTACTTCTCGTGGAGGCACGGATTTGCTTCCGTGAGAGGCACAGTCCGGAAATGGGAAAAAGTGCTTCCACGGTGAAGAATCCAATCAATATGGGATCTAGATTGAAAATCTCGACGCGAGGAATCTAACGGTGAAAACAGTTTAGGATTTGGACGCACGGTTTAAGAGATAAAACGTTCTGAATAAATGAATCTACGAAAAAAGGAAAAACCTAGGCTGCGATAAGTGCCACACTGCATGCACGCCACTTGTCGTAACCTGGGGAGGTGGGAGTGATCATTGCAAATAGTACTCCTTAAGTAGTCTCGCTTCACGCGAGACAGTGGGAACCCTCGCACGAGATGGGCCGATTTAGACGCGCTGGAGCCACAACCTCGCTTTTTTTTTTGAAGTTTTTTGTTTTCATTTTCGGTTTCTTTTTTTTACCTTTGTTTATACTTCCAAATATTGTAAATAAATACATTACAAAAACTATTTATATGAACCATTTAAAAAAGTGTTAACCAAGCGTAATGTGCATAGAGAAAATGTTTCTCATATGTATGAAAAATGTATACAAAAAATATAAAATGTGTGTTCAAAAAGTTGATCACGTATTTAAAAAATGTTAATCAAGCATTTGAAAAAAATGTTAAACAAATATTTGAAAAATGTTAATCAATCATTTAAAATATGTTAAATGTGTATATAAAAAATGTTGACCATGTATTAAAAAAATGTTAATATTGTATTTGAAAAATGTTAAATGTGTATAGAAAAAATGTTGACCATGTATTCTAATTATTTTAATTTTGAACTTGAAAAATGTTAATCAGGAATTTTAAAAAAAAATGTTAAATGTGTATAGAAAAATTATTGTCAATGTATTAAAAAATGTTAAACTTCTATTTGAAAGATGTTAAACAAGTATTAGAAAAATATATTAGATGTATACCAAAAATGTACAATGTGTATGAAAAAAGTAGACAAGGAAAAAAGTAAGTTTTCAAAAAAAATGTTTAAAAAGTATTTTCTTTAACGTGTATATAACAAATAGTTTTGATTTATAAGAAAAATGTTGAATTTGTACTGAAAAAAAAGTTAACACGTGTTGAACAAAAACGAAACCGATGAAAATCAATGAAAAAAATAAAGAAAAACGAAGAAAACCAATGGAAAACAAGAAGAAAAATAAAGAAATAAAAAACAAAATAATGAAAACCCTAAGAAACCAATGCAAAAGAATGATGCAAAGAAAACAGATAAAGAAACAAAGAAATCGATGAAAACCAAGATAAAAACAAAGAAAGAAAGAAAGAAAGGCAGAAAAACAATGAAAACCAAGAAAGAAACAGATAAAAATGAAGAAACAGTGAAAACCGAGAAAGAAATGTAGAAAACCATTGAAAAGGAAAAGAAAACATAAAACCATAAATAAAACAAAGAAAAACATGAATAACAAAGTGTCGGACCATTGGGAACCAGGGTACCACGGCCCGTCTGCCTGCGGCCCAGGAAGCGACGCTGGCCGAAGGCCCAAGACACGGCGCACCCACGGGCGACGCGAAGCGAAGACACCTCGCGTGGCGCCAGCCTCACGAGGACCCCTCCGCAAGGAGCAAATCACCAAGACTTAGCCGCAGCAGCGGCAGGAAGCCTCGCGAGGCGGCCGCCCGAGGCCACCCGAGCCTGACGTCAGCCGCGCGGTCCTATGCCCATCACGTGGGTGACGCACTTGGCGACGAATGGCGGCAGAAGCTGCGCCAGCGGGCACGGACAGAGATGGTTTCCTCTTTTGTGCTAAAGGGGGAGCACCAGCTGCCCTCCTCCAAAGCAAGTCCCAAGGACTGCCTGTTTGGTGAAAGAGGACCAAGACAGTAAGGCGCGCAGGGCGGAGGTCACCACCGAGCCCACTGGCGTGTCATGGATAGCAACTTTGCAGGCGAAGACCATCTTTTGTCAGGATAGCTTGGGCGCCTGTCCCCTTTCAAAACCCGCCAATTGTGACTACCCTTCCCGCCGAGAATTTTAGGGGAAGAGGACCAAGGCGGCTATAGAAGGGGCAGCGCTGCCATTGTAGGAGGGATCGATTCCTTTCTCTCCTACCTTGTACGCGAGAACTCTCCCTTGCCCACAGTAATCCCAACACAAGTAGGAGTAGGGTTTTACACCGCAAGGTGGCCCGAACCTGGGTAACCGTTGTGTCCCCTGTCGTGCTCTGCGCTCATGTGCTCTCGCCGTAGCCTCGCCGTGGTCACCCTTGGATCGGTAGGAACGAGCTTGCCCCCAGTGTTCGAACATTTGGGTCCCCGGAGCCCCGATTCTGACATTTGGCGCGCCAGGTAGGGGGCCAGCTTCAGCTTTGGTTCTTCCCACTTCCTCACCGCCATGGCCGACTCCCATCGCGAGCGCTACGCACGCAGAGCTGCCAGGGTGGCCCAGACGGAGCCGGTCCCGCCACTGACCCCGCTGCAAGGGAGTAGTAGGATTCCTCCCTCCACCCGTCCGTGCAGCCGAATGGCCACACCGCCACGGCCTCCTCGCTCTCCCGCCGCGACGTGCCGGCCCCGCAGGCCGTGCTGCTCATGGCGCGCGAGCTCCTGCGCCACCGCCCCACCGACGCCGGCTACGACGCCTGGCTCGCCCGCATCACCAAGCTCGTCAACGCCGCCGGAGACGCCCCGGCGCCCTCTCACTCGCTCCACCCTCCGCCGTCTCGCGCCGGGGACGTGGCGCATGGTGCGCCGCCGCCGCCGCCTCCTCTGCCCAGCGAGGGTGCCAGGCGCCACCGCGACACGCGGGCGCGTGAGCCGTCCCGCGGTGCGTCTTCGCCGGACCATGGCGAGCCTAGCTGCCAGATCATCCAGCGCGCGCCGCCCGACGCGCGTGTGCTCCTCGAGCGACAGCGCCAGCACCAAGACAGGACCATCCAGGAGATCGCAGCCGCCGGCCGCCAGAACCGTGCCGCCCTCGCTGGCGACGTTCCCTCCAGCTACAGGGGCTGCCGCGCCTTCACCCGCGAGCTGCGCCGCGTGGTGTGGCCCACCAAGTTCAAGCCGGACCTGCCTCCGCGCTACGACGGCACACCCAACCCCACAGAGTTCCTGCAGCTCTATGCTCCGAGCATCGAGGCAGCGAACGGCGACGACAAGGTCATGGCGAACTGGTTTCCCATGGCCCTCAAGGACAGCCCGCGCTCGTGGCTCATGAACCTCCCCGAGGTGTCCATCTCCTCGTGGGCCGAGCTCTGCCGGCAGTTTGTCGCCAACTTCAAAGGCACGCACGAGCGCTCCCTCACGCTCAACGACTTGCGCGTCGTGCGCCAGCGCCCTGACGAGACTCTCCGCAAGTACATCCAGTGCTTCAGTCAGGTGCGCAACAAGATCCCGCGTGCCTCCGAGGCCACCATCGTCTGCGCGTTTTCCAACGGCGTCACGGACGTCCGGATGCCCGAGAAGCTCACCATCAATGACGAGCTTGACTCCGTGCTCGAGCTGTTCGACCTCGTCGACAGATGTACCGTGGCTGAAGAAGGCCGCCTCTTCGCCCATAACGACCCCGACGCGGCGCCAAACGCCGCCAAGGCCAAGAACAAGGACGCCAAGCGCAAGGGCCCTGTCATGCTCGCCGCAGAGCTTGAGCAGAAGCGCGGCCGTGAGCGCGATGAGCCCAAGAAGGACAACCGCCCTCTTTGCGCCTACCACAACTCGCACTCCCACTGTAGGAGATATGCCCTAGAGGCAATAATAAATGTTATTATTTATCCCCATGTTCGTAATTAAGTTTATGTTCCATGCTATAACTGCTATGGTTCTTGAGTCTACAATAACCACGAGGCTCGGAGGAAGACTCATATGCACGTGTGGAATAATAAACGGTAAATTGTATTCCTAGTCTGGCCTCTAAGACTAGCTCAAGTGTTGCATGATGGTTCTGTTTTCCTGATCATGGGCATGACTATGCCGGCAACTTTGAGGGCACAATGTTAGGAGAACACTTGTGTTGAATCGACCCGAATTGATGTTATGCTACGAGATACATTCGTCACAAGTTAATGGTTAATAACACAGAAAAAGTTTATGTTTGCATAATTCCTTAGACCATGAGAGTATCGAGTTTCTTCATGCTTGATTCATGAACTTTGGGGTTTGTTAAACGTCATCCGTAACTGGGTGGCTATTACGGCGGCTTACGGGTTCATGGGAAAGTATGTCAAGTACCTTGATAGCTCAAGATTGGGATTTGCTCCTCCGACGATGGAGAGATATCTCTGGGCCCTCTCGGTGTTACGGTATCCACCATCGTCTGGCCAGACATAATGTGATTTGATCACAGGGATGCCGGAACACGGATACGAGAAAAGAGAACAAAACCGGTAACGAGGTAACTGGCATTGTGGACAAGTGTTGATCCACGGGGATGCCGATGATTCTCACCTCGGGTATTTGTAATATATCACGAAGCAACAGGAATAGCACACGGCAACTGGAGGTTCACTCGAATATTCATTCGTGTGGGTATAGGGGTCAATATGGGTGTCCACGGCTCCGATGTTGATCATTGATCGGAAAGTGTTCCGGTCATGTCTATACTTCACCGAACCTATAGGGTCACACTCTTAAGGGTCATCTATCTGCTGAATTCTAGACAGGGAGTCTGAGAAAAAGTCACCGAAAAAGTTTCGGAGACAACGAAAAAGTTCCGGAGAGAGAACACCGGAATAGTTTCGGTAAAACTGAAAATTTGTTTCAGGGTATACCATTGAGTCAAATTGGTTTCGGCACATGTCTGGAAATTCTTGGAGGGTGCCAGAATTGTTCTGGAAACTTCTGGGATTTTTTTGGGATAAAAACCGGAAATGTTCCGGAGCTGCCGGAACCGGTTTGGTTGCTTTTCGCAGATGAAAATCACAAATCCGGAATTGTTTCGGAACGCGTCCAAAATCATTTTAGTGGGTACTGGAATTATTCTAAGACCCACAGAAATATTTTCGGATTTAACGGTCGCGGAAAAATGCTTCCATGAATAGTGAAAGTGCTTTTTGGGTGGCTTCTTGGAGAAGCCACCTTGAGGGCCTTTTGGTATTTTTCCCCTTGGCTTCTTGGAGAAGTCACCCTTGGGCTTGGCCTATAAATAGGGGTGGAGGGGGCTGCCTAAAGACTCACTCCTTTCTCACATACAAGTGCCATGCATGATCTGGCTTCTTCTCTTCCTCCCACGAAAAGAGTTTCGTAGAGCCGAAAGGCTGTCTGGGTTCCGGTGGGAACTAGTTCTGGACGGTGAAGCTCTGCCGGATAGATGACACCGTATGTGCAACCCCGTAGAGAGGTCGTAGGTTCGATCCTTTTGCCCGGGGGGATGTTCGAGAGTGCCTCCCGAAGGGCTGTCCGAGTGACCGTCCGAGTTTTGAGGGTCCTCCCGAAGGGCTGTCCGCGACACCGTTCGAGGGACTGTCCGACCGCCTCCCGGAGGCCTGTCCGAGGGGCAGACGAGGGAGTACATCCTCGCGGTTGGGAGGTTATAAATCCTAGCTGCGGAGATCTGCACCAACGATCTACATCGACTCTACTTCCGCTGCGCTACGAGTCGGTAACGATCAGATCAAAACCTTGTATGCAGTCTCCATAGTGGTCCTGGGCTGGTGCGTAGGTCGGAAATTTTTTGTTTTCTGCTGCGTTCCCCTACAGTGGCATCATGAGCCATGCTATGCGTAGATGCAGGTTGCGATCTAGAATACATAGAGATGTATTGGTGTTGCACAATATAATTTGTAGTAGATGAGTTCTATTACTGAAAATTATTTGTGCGGGTAGTAGATGAAATCTGTTACCCGATGTTCTTGTTGCTTCCCTGAAATTTGCGTATTTCTGATCTTGATAACGGCGTGGTGGTGTTTCAAAGTTTTGGCAATCCGCGATCCTGATTGATCAACGAAGTGCTAACAATTCATTGAATTCCACCATAGTTAAAAGAAAGATGAAATTTCGCAGACGAAAGGGCAATGCAGATATGATCTGCACGGGGGTCATGCGTATGACGAAGTTCAGTATGGGGCTCGAGATTTTATTATCTCGTGTTTCATACACCCCGCAATGTTAATCTAGCGACTTGGATTATCATGCTTGATGATGGACATTGGTAGCTTCGGTTTGTTTCGAAACCTTAGAAGCCACGTAAAATAAAATTTTGTATGAACCGATTAGAGGCGTCTAACTTGGTTTTGCAGGATGACATAAGATGTGCATGTGATGTGGCATAGCAGTGCTCATAATAATTTGATTATGTATGAGATGACTATATAATGTAAAATTAACATGACCTGCGTGTCATGATTCGGCATGATGGCTGGAGCCATATGATTGTCACTTTAATGACCTTCGTGTCAACCTTAAGTAATGCACTTATTTTATTAGCTATAGAGATAGCAATATTATCTGGTGCATCGACAAGGTGGTGGCAATCTTCGCGAAGGTGAACACCGACGCAAATGCCGAAGACGAAGAAATACTTGACTTCTCCGTCAGAAAGGGCTATACCATATCTTGCTATTATGAATTGCCTGAGATGTTTATCCCTTATGATGCACCCTTCTTGATTGCGCGGTAGTCGCTTTTTATTAGGGTGATCTCTCACAAAAATATCAAGTAGTTAGTGTTCTCCCAAGTGTAGCACCGTCACAGCATCTTTCCTTTCGGGGTGCGCCATGGATACATGGGTACGAACGATTGTACGGTTGTAAGGCGGGTGAGTTGAGACCTCGCAGCGAGATCACTTGGTTGTCTTGACGTTCAGGCATGAAAGTCATGAGCTCGGAACACGCGCATCGAAAGATGAACAAGAGTCACATAGAGATGTGATTGTCAAGTTGGCCTACCGATTGCAATTCTCGTCACTTGAGATGGATACATCCTTGGCGTTGAATTGTAATATGGGTTTTGAATCACTCACAATCAATTATGAGAGATATTGATTTGAGTGGGAGCGCACTATAGAATTAACTTGTTTAATTCTCAGTGCAATTAATTATGAACTCTGTCTAAGTGTGATTTGCAAAATGGTTATAGAAGAATGGCTCACGTTTCCACCTTCCCTGTTAAAATTGAATAAGCTGTTAAATATCTGGTTAAAACTTTACGGTTGGTAACGTAATGTGAGGATTGTCCTCAAAAGTGCCGAGAAGGACTTTGTCCTATCGCATGCTTTTGGTATTCTCCCGCTAATGCTATGGATAATGTGACTCTCGTCCTTCGATCCAAAAGCTAGAATTCCGTTACGGTCAAGTGCAATATGTTTGCTTCCGTGAGACCCGAACTTCAAAAGTTTGGGATAGCTATGTGATATTCATGGAACTGAAAATTAGTTTCAGATACAAACAAAGGCTAGAAGATATGGGATATCCAAAGCAATGTTTGTTTTGCAAATTATTAGTAAAGTGTTTACTATACATTTGACTGATAAGAGAGGGATCCAGAAGAACGCCTGTCACATGATGAAATGTGAATAAAACAACAACTTAAAGAGAAAGGAAATGTCCAAAGGGTGTTAGTATGACTTACACACCTAGGAAGTCCGGGGCTAACGCCACTTTTTAAATTGGATGCTTCTTCTGAGAGTAGGAGAAATACTGAAAGTTAAACTATTAGAAGTATAAAGGCAAAAGGAAAGAAGACTGGAATGTCCAGCTCATGTATGAAAGTCATACAAGTTATTGATGTATGGAAGGCTGGTCAAAAGAAATAGTTCTTGGGAATTATGATTAAACATGTTAATCACTGATTCTTGGGTATTGTGAGTTGATCACAGAGATACCCGCTCGATTGCATTCTGTTGCGACTCGATGCAAGAACTACTACGGCCTAAAAGACTTGTCGGAGTGAGGTTCAGATACGCGCTGGGAACATAGTAAATGTTACTATACCTTCCATCGGTGTATTACCTATGTATTTATTTTCATGTTTCATTTTTAGAGTTTCACACACTCTAGCCCATTGCATAAGGTATCTTGCAAGAAGGTTGTTCATAAGAGAACTTTTGATGTTCGGTGTTATGAATAACATAAGGGCCATATTTTCATTATGAATGAGATGTATGTTATGAATATTGATAATAATACATTACCTCTGTATTTACTTTCATAATTCATTTTAGAGTTTTATACACTCTAGCCCATTTTGCATAATGTTTGTTGCAAGAGTGTTGTTCATAAAAGAACAATTGTTGTTCAATATTATGAATAACATAAGGGTCATACTTCCATCTTGGATGAGATGTATGTTATGAATATTGATGGTAATATGATACATCCATAACACTGACGCTAAATGTCGCAAGACTAAAAGAATACCACATATGTGTGGCACTGCATTTGGTCACATTGGAGAAACCCGCATGGAAAAATTCCATTATGATGGATTTTGAAGTCATTTGATTATGAATCATCTGACACTTGCAACTTTCCTCCGAAAAGTGAAGTGACTGAAATACCGTTCACATGCCATAACGAACGAGCAACGAACTTATTGGTGATCATACATTTTGATGTATGTAGTCCGATAAATGTTGTTGCTAGCAGTGGATTTGTCTATCTTCTGAAATGACTCAAGTAGATATATGGATATTTACTTGATGAGACGTAAGTTTGGATCTTTTGAAGTCATTCAAAAGGTTTTCAAAATGAAGTAGAAATTATTGTAACAAGAAAATTAGGTTTCTGCAATTTGATTGCGGAAAGGAATATTTTGAGTTACAAGTTTAGCGAATGTCTGATGAGTTGTGAAAAGAGTTTCATAACTTACACCTCCCGGAACTCCACTGTGAGTGGTATGTCCGTGAAGATGTATTCAAACCATTTATGACATGGTAAGATCAAAGATGACATAAATCAATTTGCCATTATCACTTTTAAAGTAATCCTTTAGTGACTGCGGTTTTTACACTGAAAAGAGCACCATCAGATCTGTTGAAATGACTCCATGGTATGGTAACCCCAACCATGTTATGTCTTTGCTTAACATTTGGAATATGGGGCTTGTGTAAAATATTTACAAACCTGTTCCAAATCAGACAAGTGCTACTTTGTAGGTTATCCCAAGTTATTGGGAATTCCTCCACCACTATACCGAGGCAAAAGGTTTTGCCACAAAGAACGGTATGCTTTTAAAGAGAATGGTTCTTCTAAAAAGGTGAGTGGGAGAACAATGCAACTCGACGAGATAACAGTATCTTCGTCATCAGATCAACGGAAAGAAACCTTGAAAGTGATTTTAGAGTTTCCTACTGCGATTGATACGGAAGCCTCTACATGAGATGTATGGACTTCGGTCGAACTTGCAGCTGAACCACGTAGGCAAAACTCGTGCAAACCTCTCAGGTGCGCAAGCGAGATATTGTTGTTAGACAATAGTATACCTACGATACACAAGGAAGCGTTGATGGGCCCTGACTCCGGAATTGGCTAAATGCCAATATAATCCGAGATAGTTTCCATATAAATGATTCAAGATTTGATCTTGATAAACCCTTCAGAAGACTTGAAGTCTAACGGACATTTATGGAACTATAAACTGATGTGGATAAAATGTTTTATCCATAAAGCTCGACTTGTTGCAATAACAAATTCAAGGAGTTGACTACGATGAGATTGTCTCACCGTAGCGATGCTTAAAGTCAGATTGGGTTAAACTAGCAATTAATACATATTTCAATCTTGAGATATGATACATGGATGCCAAAAGGATTTCCATGTGATGGAAATGCAACCTAGAACTTGCATGTGATACAGTCTGAAGTATTTTGTCAATCCAGAGGATGCTAGTAAGTATGCAAACTTCAGAGTTCCAGCAATGGACAGAAGAGAGCAAAATGGAGTTGGAATCTTCGTTTTGATGAAATAGTCAAAAGAGTTTGATTTCATCAATGGATAACAAAGATGCTTGTGGTTACAAGAAAGTAAGTGGGAGCATAATAATATTTCTAAAAACCTTGTGTGCTTGACACATTGTTGATTGGAAATAATATAAATTTCTTGACACGAAATAGGACTTCATTGAAAATAGTTTTTCGATGAAGTGCTTGGGCTAAGTAGCCTTGATATTAGGCATAATTATCTGCGAAGATAGTATTGCCTAATAGGCTAAGCCAAAAATGCATATTGACAAGATGCTAAAATAGTTTAGCATAAGAACGCCAAGGAGTGATTCTTGCCGAAGTCACATGGAAAGAGTTTTGCAAGACTCGGTGTCCCAAAACACTGATGAGCAAAATACATGATGGAGATTCCACACACTCTTGTGTTTGGATTAATCATGTATTCCATGGTATGTAAAACAACCAGATATGTCCGATACTCCCAAGCTGTTGCGAGTATAGATACCAAAGTGATCAAAGTGCTGATCATGGGACAACAGCGAAAAATGTCGTTGAGTACTAAAGTAGCACCGATGACATGTTTTCTCGCAAGCGGAGATTATGAAGTGCTCGTTGTAAGTGGTTACATGGATACAGTCTTCACGAATTCTCCATGCGATTTTCATTTTAAAGTTAAGGGTTTTGTGTAATACACAATATGGTGGCACGGTACTTGGAAATTGTTCCAAACACGTTACTGTGGCGATTTCTTTAACAAAGGCTAAGTATGTTGATGCTTTAGAAGCGACAAAGAAGATGTTGAATCATATAGTTCATTCATGAACTTAGTATGGTTCCAAGATGGCCTTGGTCAATGGGACACTATTGCAGATAGTTGCTCCATAGCTCAGTCTGAGGAATCAAGGTTTGACCTGTGATTCACATATATTCAAAGCCAAGTCCACACAAAATATGAATTTTGTGAAAGCGTGAAAACGCGAGGATATGCAAAGATACACACGGAGCTGAAGTTGTCAGATCCGTTGGACATCAGGCTATACCACAAGCGAAGCATTTTTACACCGGTATGCCATAGGTGTGAAGTGCATTAGCATTGACTAGATTATTGAATCTAGTGCAAGTGGGAGTCTGTAGGAGATATGCCCTAGAGGCAATAATAAAAGTTATTATTTATCTCCATGTTCGTAATTAAGTTTATGTTCCATGCTATAACTGCTATGGTTCTGGAGTCTACAATAACCACGAGGCTCGGAGGAAGACTCATATGCACGTGTGGAATAATAAACGGTAAATTGTATTCCTAGTCTGGCCTCTAAGACTAGCTCAAGTGTTGCATGATGGTTCTGTTTTCCTGATCATGGGCATGACTATGCCGGCAACTTTGAGGGCACAATGTTAGGAGAACACTTGTGTTGAATCGACCCGAATTGATGTTATGCTATCAGATACATTCGTCACAAGTTAATGGTTAATAACACAGAGAAAGTTTACGTTTGCATAATTCCTTAGACCATGAGAGTATCGAGTTTCTTCATGCTTGATTCATGAACTTTGGGGTTTGTTAAACGTCATCCGTAACTGGGTGGCTATTACGGCGGCTTACGGGTTCATGGGAAAGTATGTCAAGTAACTTGATAGCTCAAGATTGGGATTTGCTCCTCCGTTGATGAAGAGATATCTCTGGGCCCTCTCGGTGTTACGGTATCCACCATCGTCTGGCCAGACACAATGTGATTTGATCACAGGGATGCCGGAACACGGATACGAGAAAAGAGAACAAAACCGGTAACGAGGTAACTGGCATTGTGGACAAGTGTTGATCCACGGGGATGCCGATGATTCTCACCTCGGGTATTTGTAACATATCGCGAAGCAACAGGAATAGCACACGGCAACTGGAGGTTCACTCGAATATTCATTCGTGTGGGTATAGGGGTCAATATGGGTGTCCACGGCTCCGATGTTGATCATTGATCAGAAAAGTGTTCCGGTCATGTCTATACTTCACCGAACCTATAGGGTCACACGCTTAAGGGCCATCTATCTGCTGAATTCTAGACAGGGAGTCTGAGAGAAAGTCACCGGAAAAGTTTCGGAGACAACGGAAAAGTTCCGGAGAGAGAACACCGGAATAGTTTCGGTAAAACTGAAAAGTTGTTTCAGGGTATACCATTGAGTCAAATTGGTTTTGGCACATGTCTGGAAATTCTTGGAGGGTGCCAGAATTGTTCTGGAAACTTCTGGGATTTTTCCGGGATAAAAACCGGAAATGTTCCGGAGCTGCCGGAACCGGTTTGGTTGCTTTTCGCAGATGAAAATCACTAATCCGGAATTGTTTCGGAACGCGTCCAAAATCATTTTAGTGGGTACTGGAATTATTCTAAGACCCACAAAAATATTTTTGGATTTAACGGTCGCGGAAAAATGTTTCCGTGAATAGTGAAAGTGCTTCTTGGAGAAGCCACCTTGAGGGCCTTTTGGTATTTTCCCCCTTGGCTTCTTGGAGAAGCCACCCTTGGGCTTGGACTATAAATAGGGGTGGAGGGGGCTGCCTAAAAACTCACTCCTTTCTCACATACAAGTGCCATGCATGATCTGGCTTCTTCTCTCCCTCCCACGAAAAGAGTTTCGTAGAGCCGAAAGGCTGTCTGGGTTCCGGTGGGAACTAGTTCTGGATGGCGAGGCCCTACCGGATAGATGACACCGTATGTGTGCAACCCCGTAGAGAGGTCGTAGGTTCGATCCTTTTGCCCGAGGGGCTGTTTGAGAGTGCCTCCCGAAGGGCTGTCCGAGTGACCTTCCAAGTTTTGAGGGTCCTCCCGAAGGGCTGTCCGCGACACCGTCCGAGGGACTGTCCGACCGCCTCCCGGAGGGCTGTCCGAGGGGCAGACGAGGGAGTACATCCTCGCGGTTGGGAGGTTGTAAATCCTAGCTGCGGGGATCTGCACCAACGATCTACATCGACTCTACTTCCGCTGTGTTACGAGTCGGTAACGATCAGATCACAACCTTGTATGCAGTCTCCATAGTGGTCCTGGGCTGGTGCGTAGGTCGGAATTTTTTTGTTTTCTGCTGCGTTCCCCTACACCCACAGTACTGATGACTGCCATGAGCTCAAGCTGCTTAGCGACGAGCGCCTGGGCCGCCGCGGCGACCGCAACGATCGCGGCGCCGACCGCGAAGGCGGCCGCAATGGCAACCGCTGGGGAGACCGCAACACCAACGGAAACTTCCGGCAGGGCTGGCGCGACCAGCCTCGCGAGGCCAACCCTCAGGCCAACGCCGCTCTTCCGCCGCTGCAGCCGACACCTCGAAGGAACGACGGCAACTAGCCGGACGAGGGCACCGGGGGCTACCAGGAGCCTCGCAGGGTGGCTTGCATCCTCGGCGGGGCCCAGGCTCCTGCATCCAACCGCCACTTCAAGCTGTTCTCTCGCGAGGTGAACGCTGCCCTGCCGAGGCCTGAGGCCTCTCGGCCCCTCTAGTGGTCCCAGTACGCAATCACTTTCGACTCCAAGGATCACCCCAAGTCTTCAAGCGCTGCGGGCACAATCCCCATGTTGTGCACCCCCACCATCAGCAATGTCGCCGTCACCAAGACGCTCATCGACGGAGGTGCCGGCCTCAACGTGATCTCCATCGAGACCTTTGAGCAGCTCCAAGTGCCCTACGAGCAACTGATGCTGACTAGGCCCTTCTCCGGAGTAACTGATGGCTCCACCATTCCTCTGGGGCAAGTGCGCCTTCCCGTCACCTTTGGCACCCGCAAGAACTACCACATAGAGCTCATCGACTTCGACGTGGCGCACATCGGCCTGCCGTACAACGCCATCCTGGGCTACCCGGTGCTCGCCAAGTTCATGGCGGTGACCCATCACGCCTACAATGTTCTCAAGATGCCGGGCTGCAGCGGCATCATCACCATCTGCTGTGACGAGAAGGACGCGGTTCGTTCCCTCAAGAGTGCCTACAAGGCTGCCACCACCGCCTACCCTGCCGACGAGGACGACGCCGCACCTCATGAGGCCGCACCCGCGAAGAAGAAGCAGCTGTTCTCTCAGGACCGCGCCGAGACGAAGAAAGTGTCGGTGGACGGCAGTGGCTCAGGCCATGCCTTCACCATCGGCACCGGCCTCTCTCCTGCATAGGAAGGCGCGCTCGTCACCTTCCTTTGGGCAAATTCAGATGTCTTCGCCTGGACAGCATCTGATTTGTCCGGTGTGCCGAGGGAGGTGATCGAGCACCACTTAGCGGTGTGCCCCAACGCACGCCCCGTGAAACAGAAGGCACGGCGCCAAGCGCCAGAGAAACAAGAGTTCATCGTCAAAGAAGTTCAGAAGCTACAAGAAGCTGGAGTCATCCGTGAGGTGCGCCATCCCGAATGGCTCGCCAACCCAGTCGTGGTGCCCAAGAAGTGCGGCAAGGAGCGAATGTGCCCTCAAGATCCCTTCCCGCTGCCCCGCATCGACCAGATCATGGACTCCACCGCCGGGTGTGAGTTGCTGTGCTTCCTAGATGCCTTCTCAGGCTACCACCAGATCAAGATGGCAACTGAAGACGTGGAGAAAACGGCCTTCATCACCCCCTGCGGCATATACTGCTACATCTGCATGCCCTTCGGCCTCAGGAGCGCCGGAGCCACCTTCCAGTGGCTGATGCGCATCGCCTTGGGGCCCCAGATGGGGAGAAACGCTGAGGCATATGTCGATGACATCATGGTCAAAACTCATGAAGCCTGGTCCCTCATCGCGGATCTTGAGGAAACGTTCAACAACCTGCGCAAGGTCAACCTCAAGCTCAACCCAGACAAGTGCGTCTTCGGAGTTCCTTCTGGCAAGTTGCTTGGCTTCCTGGTCTCCCACTGTGGCATCGAGGACAATCCCAGGAAGATCAAGGCCATCGAGAAGATGCATCCTCCCCAGAACCTCAAGGAAATGCAGCACTTGGCAGGATGCATGGCCTCGCTTGGGCGATTCATCTCCAAGTTCGGCGAGCGAGCCCTGCCATTCTTCAAGCTCATGAAGAGATCGGGACCCTTCAAGTGGACTACCGAAGCCGATGCGGCCTTCGAAGACCTCAAGAGGTACCTCACGAGCCCGCCCATCATGGTCGCACCACGCTCTCGTGAGCCCTTGCTCCTATACTTGGCAGCCACTCCCCAGACGGCTAGCGCGGCCCTGGTGGCAGTCCGAGAAGAGCGCATCTGCGCACAGAAGAAGCCTGCCACGCCGGCGCCACCCGAGGTCGCGCCATCGCCTGCTGAGATCCCGCCTCAGGAGGCCCTTGGCGCGTCGCCTCCCGAGGCCGCGCCTCCACCTGTTGAGGGTTCTCCGCAGGAGGCCTCCGATGAGCCGCCTCGCGAGCCGCCTCCCGAGCCCTCCGAGCCTCACGAGCCTCTCAGGCCCTCCGAAGAGCAAGCTGCCATGGCAACTACACACCTCGTCGAGCACCCTGTGTACTTCGTCAGCACGGTGCTGCGGGATGCGCGCGAGCGCTACCCTATGCAGCAGAAGCTCCTCCTCGTGCTCCTCGTCACCTCCAGGAAATTGCACCACTACTTCCAGGGCCATCCCATCAAGGTGATCTTGCCGTACCCCCTGGAGCAAGTCCTGCGCAGCCCCAACGCCGCTGGCCGCATCGCCGAATGGAACATTGAGCTACAGGCCTTCAAGCTGGAATTCTGCACCACAAGGGTGATCAAGGGTGCAGCCCTGGCTGACTTCGTAGTGGAATGGACGGATCTGCCCAGGAGGAGCCTCGCGAGGACGAATCCCTCTTGCCTGGGGACGAGGCACCTAGCGGCTGGACCATGCACTTTGATGGCGCCTTCTCCCGGCAGGGCGCGGGGGCTAGCGTCATGCTCACTTCGCCGACAGGAGACAAGCTCTACTAAGTTGTCCAACTCTGCTTCAAGCGCGACGACAAGGTCTCTAACAACATCGCGGAGTACGAAGGCGTCATTGCTGGCCTCAAGGCTGCTTTCGCTCTCGGCATCAAGCGCCTCACCATCAAGGGCGATTCGCAGCTCCTCGTCAACTTCTCCAACAAAAGCTACAAGCCCAAGGACGAGCACATGGCCGCCTATCTGTAAGAGGTACGCAAGCTCGAGAAGCGTTTCCTTGGCCTGGAGCTCCAGCATGTCCCCCGCGGTAGCAACAAGGAGGCCAACGACATCACCAAACGAGCATCTTGCCGCGAGCCTCAAAGCCCGGCATCTTCGAGGAAAGGCTCCTGAAACCATCAGCTACACCACCTGCAGTGAGCGCCACGCTACTTCAGGAAGAGCTCCCACCCGCACCACCCACGGGCGCACCAGACTGCGGCCCAGCCTCAGGCGCCCGCTTGCTGCTGGCGCTGGTACCTCAGGTGGACAGCTGGGCCGCTGAGTTCAAGGCCTACTTGCTTCACGGCACCCTCCCAGAGAAGGACTCAGAGGCAGAGCATGTGGCTCACCAGGCCACCGCTTACTGCTTGAAGGATGGTGAGCTGTACCGCAGGCGCCCCAATGACGTCTCGCTGCGGTGCATCTCTGAAGAACAAGGCCACGAACTGCTTGCCGACATCCATGGAGGAGACTGTGGCCACCACTCTTCATCACGCACCCTCACCGGCAAGGTGTTTCGCAGCGGCTTCTACTGGCCCACCGCGCTTCATGACACCACTGAGCTGGTCCAATCCTGTGAAGCTTGTCAATTCCACGCCAAGCAGATCCATCAGCCGGCACAAGACCTCCAGACGATTCCTCTCTCGTGGCTCTTCGTAGTCTGGGGGCTAGATATCTTGGGACCCTTCCCTCGCGCAGCTGGTGGCTACCGCTACCTCTACGTCGCCGTCGACAAGTTCACCAAGTGGGCGGAGGTCGAGCCTGTGCGCACCATCCCGGCAGGATCTGCCGTCAAGTTCATCAAGGGCCTCGTGAGCCACTTTGGTGTCCCCAACCGCATCATCACTGACAACGGCTCCCAATTCACAAGCGGCCTCTTCAAGTCATACTGCGCCAGCCTCGGCACGCAGATCTGTTACGCCTCTGTGGCGCCAACGCTGAGGTCCTCAAGGGCCTCAAGACAAGGAGCTTCAAGAAAAAGCTCGAAGCCTGCGGCAAGGGCTGGCTTGACGAGCTACAGTCTGTGCTTTGGTCGATTCGCACGACAGCAACTAAGCCCACTGGCGAGACTCCCTTCTTCCTCGTCTATGGAGCCGAAGCAGTCCTCCCTTCTGAGCTCAAGCACGGCTCTCCGCGAGTCCTCGCCTTCGATGAGGCTCGTCGGGATGGCTCACGAGAGGTTGACCTCCTGCTCCTCGAGGAAGCCCGTCGCCAGGCCGCCCTGCGCGCCGCAAGATACCAGCAGGCTTTGCGTCGCTATCATAGCCGTAACATACGCCCGCGCACCCTCGAAGTTGGCGATCTCGTCTTGAGAAGGATCCTCTCCAGAGAGGGACTCCACAAACTCTCACCCATGTGGGAAGGCCCATTCAGGGTTGCTCAGGTCTCCCGGCCCGGCGCCGCCCGGCTGGAGACGAAGGACGGAGTTCCTGTGCCCAACACATGGAACATCCAACACCTCCGCAAGTTCTACCCATGACCCTCACGCGTACGAACGAAATGGAGCTGTACATGCTCCGGAGCCTCTCATTGCGTTCGCCTGATGGGCCCGCGAGAGCTCCCGCCCACGCCCCAGTGGAATCCCCATGCTCAGCGCTGGCGGAACGATCGAACTGAGGGCGCCCCCCGGGCTACACCAACCTCAAGCTGACCTGTGCCAGACACGGCAGCCTCTTCTCTTTTGGATGTGAAACTGAGGGCGCCCCCCGGGCTGCACCAACCTCAAGCTAACCCATGCCGGACACGGCAGCCGCATCTTTTTTCGCTGTGTAATGAACCTTATTATTTTGCTGCAGTAAAGCTTTCTTCCCTAAGATATTTTATGTGTTTGGTAAGTTGCCTACCTCAGGAGCCGTGCGTGCTCGCGACCTTCCTCTTGCGCATCTCGCGAGCGGGGGCTGGACACGGTGCCTGTGCTCGGGTCAGTCCCAGCAGCGCCGCAAAACCCAAGTGATTGAGCTCTGACTCGCGGGCCTGCTCCCGTGCACGCCACCTCACCAAGGTCCTTGGTGTCTTGTCTCCTCGCATGACGCCCATGAGCAAGCTAGCAAGCGTGCACTGCTCCCCCCTTTTTTTGTGAAACCTATCGATATGAAGTTGTCACAGGAACAAGGCACGTAGAAGGCCTCGCGAGCGCTGCCTCGCGAGGTAGCTCACGACAAGACGCCTCCGTAAGCCCTCAGGAAGCCTCGCGAGCACTGCCTCGCGAGCCAACCTGTGGTAGCTGTCTCCACCAAGTGTTAGCAGGAGGCCTCACGGGCAAGAGCCTCGCGAGGCGCACTCTGCGGCCATGACACGCCAAGCGACACTCACGAAAGAAGCTAAGTACAAAAACACCTCACGAGCCGCTCTCGGCGCCTCTCAAGCTCTCCTCTCCCCGCAACCTTGCTGATTGCTGATGTTTCCTCCTCCGCGCAAGCCGCTTGCACGTCAAAGGGGGCTTTCCTGAGCATCGCGCCTCAGGAGCCCTTACCGCCTCTCAGTGCCCTACACCACCTGGCCTTGTCCAGGCAACGCGACCTGACATACCAGCGACGGCTGTAGCCCACTCGGGGGCTGGGTCCTGACGACGTAGAGCACCAAGGCAAGCAAAGAAAGGAAAATAGGCCTCGCGAGAGGGCCTCACGAGGAAACATACATTGCAGCAAATCAAAGTACTTAAACACGAAAAAAAAAATCATTTTTACG
Organism: Elymus sibiricus; assembly: GCA_039707655.1. NCBI lineage: Eukaryota > Viridiplantae > Streptophyta > Magnoliopsida > Poales > Poaceae > Elymus > Elymus sibiricus. Next base: position 435,661,490 of record CM077666.1, read on the forward strand.
CCCCCACGGGGCTACGTCGATCCATTACAGGAGAAAAAGAAAGGAGTCAAGGCAAAGCGCGACACATCTTCAAGATCCGACTCGAGCGCTGCCTACACCTAGTCGGAATCTTCGTCTTCACTCTTGATGCAAGGGGAGCTTTCGTCGCTTCTGCCCTCGCTGGAGGAGTCGGAGTCGCCGTCACTGTCGCCCTCGCCGGAGGAGTCAAAGCCACTGCCGTTCTCACTCTCCGCGCAGCACTCCCTGCGGCTACCGGAGACCCCGAAGAATTTCACGAAGAGTGTGGCGGCTCCGTCGTACTTGAACTGGAGGAGATGCCCCCGCCTTAGGCCACGGGCGCGGGCGAACGACTTCCACTCCCGCTTCAAGAAGATGAAGCCGGCGTGGGAGAATTCAGTCGCCACCTAGGAGGTGCCGTTGCAGCAGCCATCCGCCTGTAACCACAGGCCCAAGGGCCCGCTGTCCTCCATCGCTCTCGCAAAGGAGTCCGGGAGCCGGAGCCAACTGCAGGGCCGACGGTGCAGCCCCACAATGAACTCATGCACTGCCTCCGCCGTGTGGACCCCTGCCTGGGGAGGAAGGGCAGCCGCCCCGCCACGCCCACCTCGGCTGCGGGCGCCGCGCCCTCCACGACCGCGGGTGGCGACCCTTTCGCGGACGCTAGGGCTGGGCGCGACGGCTGCCGAGGAGCGCGTTCGGCCCCGGGGGGAACCCTCGTGGCAGCAGCGGATGCGCGGGCTCGCCCTCTCCCCCTCGCCATTGCAGCGGCGGTCCTGGAAGAGAGCAAGGAAGGGTGAAAGGTTGGAAAAGGGGAGAGGCAGAGGTAGAAGATGAGTGGGGGAAGTTTCTTCCCCCCCCCCCCGCTCCTTTTATAACACCCAACGAGGACGCTCTACCCGCCGTTCCGCCTTCTTCGACACCGGGAATCGAGGAAGTAGGAGGAAAGCAATGATAGCCATGCGCCTCGCGCGGGCAGGCTTTATGGCAGGCGCGGGCGGTTACCGAGGCGGAGTGGAGGAAGTGGGGGCATCCCACGTCCCGTCGTGCGCCACGCGTCGAACCTGGGCCCCGCAGTCCATCAGGACCCGCGCCGTTTCGCTCCCAACGGGCGGGAACATGCGTGCCACGGGCCCGGGGGCTACTATCGGGCCATTGGGAACCAGGGTACCACAGACCGTCTGCCTGCGGCCCAGGAAGCGACGCTGGGCGAAGGCCCAAGACGCGGCCCACCCACGGGCGCCACGAAGCGAAGACACCTCACGAGGCGCCAACCTCACGACGACCCCTCCGCAAGGAGCAAACCACCAAGACTTAGCCGCAGCAGCGGCAGGAAGCCTCGCGAGGCTCCCTCGTGAGGCGGCCTCCCGAGGCGGCCCCTGTAGGAGATATGCCCTAGACGCAGTAATAACAGTTATTTTGTATCTCCGAGTTTGTAATGAATGTTTATGTTCCATGCTATAACTGCAATGATTCTCGAGTCTACAATATCCACGAGGCTCGGAGGGAAACTCATGTGCACGTGTGGTATAATAAACGGTAAAAAGTATTCCTAGTCATGCCTCTAAGACTAGCTCAAGTATTGCATGATGATCCTATTTTCTTGATCATGGGCATGACTATGCGGCAATTTTGAGGGCACAATGTTAGTAGAACACTTGTGTTGAATTGACCCCAATTGATGTTATGCTATGATATACATTCGTCACAAGTTAAAGGTTAATAACACAGAGATAGTTAATGTTTGCATAATTCCTTAGACCATGAGAGTATCAAGTTCCTTCGTACTTGCTTCGTGAACTTTGGGGTTTGTTAAACGTCATCCGTAACTGGGTGGCTATTACGGCAGCTTACGGGTTCACGGAAAAGTATGACAAGAAACGAGATAGCTCAAGATTGGGATTTCCTCCTCCGACGATGGAGAGATATTCTCGGGCCCTCTCGGTGTTACGGTATCCATCATCGTCTGGCCAGACACATTGTGATTTGATCACTGGGATGCCGGAACGCGGAAACGAGAAAAGAGAACAAAACCGGTAACGAGGTAACTGGCATAGTGGACAAGTTGTTGATCCACGGGGATGCTAATAATTCTCACCTCGGGTGTTTGTAATATATCGTGAAGCAACAGGAATAGCACACAGCAACTGGAGGTTCACTCGAATATTTATTCGTGTGGGTATAGGGGTCAATATGGGTGTCCACGGCTCCGATGTTGATCATTGATCGGAAAGTGTTCCGGGTCATGTCTATGCTTCACCAAACCTATAGGGTCACATGCTTAAGGGTCATCTATCTGCTGTATACTAGACAGGGAGTCTGAGAGAAAGTCACTGGAAAAGTTTCGGAGACAACGGAAATGTTCCGGAGAGAACACCGGAATAGTTTCGGTAAAACTGAAAAGTTGTTTCGGGGTATACCATTAAGTCAAATTGGTTTTGGCACATGCCTGAAAATTCTTGGAGGGTACCAGAATTGTTCTGGAAACTTCTAGGATTTTTCCGGGATAAAAACGTGAAATGTTCCGGAGCTGCCGGAACCGGTTTGGTTGCTTTCGCAAATGAAAATCACTAATCCGGAATTGTTTGGGAACGCATCCAAAATCATTTTAGTGGGTACTGGAATTATTCTAAGACCCACAAAAATATTTTCAGATTTAACGATCGCGGAAAATTGTCTCCGTGAATAGTGAAAATCACTTTTTGGATTACTTTTTGGAAAGCCACCTTTTAGGTCTTTTGTCAAGCTTCTAGAAGGAAAGACTTAGGGACTAAGGAACCCCTTTTGGGAGGGTCCCACTAGGGGGTGGCCGGCCAAGGATGCTCCTCCATGGAGCTCCTTTGCCTCCCCATTATGCCCTTCATGTGTGACATTTGCATGGGCATTTTGGGTTTTTAAGGGTCACTCTACCCCTTGGGTTTTCCTATAAATAGAGGTGGAGAGGCACTCTCCACACTCATCCTTTGCTCTCATACACATGCCATGCATTATCCGGCTTTCTCTCTCCCTCCCACGAAATAGTTTCGTAGGGCCGAAAGGTTGTCTGGGTTCCGGCAGGAACTAGTTCTGGACGGCGAAGCCCTGCCGGATAGCTGACACCGTATGTGTGCAACCCCGTAGAGAGGTCGTAGTTTCGATCTTTTGCCCGAGGGGCTGTTCGAGGGTCCTCCTGAAGGGCTGTCCGAGTTGCCGTTTGAGCTTCGAGGGTCCACCCGAAGGGCTGTCCGTGACATCGTCCGAGGGACTGTCCGACCGCCTCCCAAAGGGCAGTCCGACGAGGGTGTACATCCTCGCAGTTGGGAGGTTGTAAATCCTAGCTGCGGGGATCTGCACCAACGATCTACATCGACTCTTTTTCCGCTGCGCTACGAGTCGGTAATGATCAGATCAAACCCCGTATGCAGTCTCAATAGTGGTCCTGGGCGTGTTCGCTGTACCTAATTTTTTTTGTTTTCTGTCGCGTTCCCCTACAGTGGCATCAAGAGCCATGCTATGCGTAGATGCAGGTTACGATCTAGAATACATAGAGATGTATGGGTATTGCATAATATAATTTTGGACTAGATGAGATCTATTGCTGAAAATTATTTATGCTGGTGGCAGATGAAATCTGTTACCCGATATTCTTGTTGCTTCCCTAGAATTTGCTTATTTCTGATCTTGAAACGGCATGGTGGAATTTCACAAAGTTCAGGCAATCCGCGATCCTGATTGATCAACGAAGTGCTATCAGTTCTTTGGGTTCCACCATAGTTGAGAGAAAGATGAAATTTCACAGACGAAAGGGCAATGCAGATATGATCTGCACGGGGGTCATGTGTATGACGAAGTTTAGTATGGGGCTCGAGATTTTATTATCTCGTGTTTCATACACCCCGCGATGTTAATCTAGTGACTTGAATAATCATACTTGATGATAAACGTTGGTAGCTGCGGTTTAAGTCAAAACCTTAGAAGCCACGTAAAATAAAATTTTGCATAAACCGATTAGAGGCGTCTAACTTGGTTTTGCAGGATGTGCATGTGATGTGGTATAGCAGTGCTCATATTAATTCGATTATGTATGAGATGACTATATGATGTAAATTTATTAACATGACCTGCGTGTCATGATTCGGCATGATGGCTGGAGACATATGATTGTCACTTTAATGACCTGCGTGTCAACCTTAAGTAATGCACTTATTTTTACTAGCTATAGAGATAGCAATATTATCTGGTGCATCGACAAGGTGGTGGCAATCTTCGCGAAGGTGAACACCGACGCAAAATGCCGAAGACGAAGAAATTAAAGACTTCTCCGTCAGAAAGGGCTATACCATATCATGCTATTATGAATTGCCTGAGATGTTTATCCCTTATGATGCACCCTTTTGATTGCGCGGTAGTCGTTATTAGGGTGATCTCTCACTAAAAATATCAAGTAGTTAGTGTTCTCCCAAGTGTAGCACCGTCACAGCATCTTTCCTTTCGGGGTGCGCCATGATCTACATGGGTACGAACGATTGTACGGGTGTAAGGCGGGTGAGGTCAGACCTCGCAGCAAGATCACTTGGTTGTCTTGACGTTCATGGCAGGATCGTCCTGAGCTCGGAACACACGCATCGAAAGATGAACAAGAGTCACATGGAGATGTGATCGGCAAGTTTGCCTACCAATTATAGTTTGCGCCATCAGTGTTCATCTCAAACAATGACGTTGAATTGCAATTTGGATCTTGAATCACTCACAATCAATTATGAGAGATATTGATTTGAGTGGGAGCGCACTTTAGAATAAAATTGTTTATTCACTAGTGCAAATTGATTATGAACAAAGTCTAAGTGAAACTTGTGTTTACCGTTGTAGATCAAATGGCCCGCAACACCGCATTCAACTTAGGCCCGATGTTAGAGAAAGAGAAGTTAGCTGCGACTGGAAACAACTATGTGGACTGGGTCCGTAACCTGAGGATTGTCCTCAGGAGCGCTAAGAAAATGTATGTGCTTGAAACTGCTCTTCCAGCTAAACCAGCGGCCACTGCCCCGGAAGATGAACAAAATGTCTGGGCCACTAAGGATGATGATTACAACTTAGTGTAGTGCCTCATGCTAGCTTGCATGAGTCCAGAGCTTCAAAAACGTTTTGAATTCCATAACTCCCGTGATATGATCAGAGAATTGGATGCTCTGTACAAGGAAACCGCACGGTATGAACAGTTTGATATCATGAAGGCCGTGATGGATTGCAAGATGGCTGAGGGCAGTTCAGTTGGCGAACACGTGGTCAAAATGATTGGCTACGCTGAAAGGCTTAAAACGCTGGAATTTCCAATTCCACCAGCCCATATGATGGACATGTTGCTTTCTTCACTCCCCTCGTCTTACGACGGTTTTGTCATGAACTACAACATGAGTGGGATGGAGAAGACACCAAATTAGGTGCTCGCCATGCTGAAAACTGCGGAAGGAGGACTGCGGAAAAATTGCAAGCAACTGTTGCTTGTGAATAAAACCGCCAGTTTCAAAAAGAATGGCAAGTCCAAGAAGGGCAAGGGCGCCGGTTAGACCGGCTACCAGAAAAACTCTAAGGGCGGAGCCAAGAATGAAACTGAGTGCTTCTACTGCAAGGGCACAGGACACTGGAAGAGAAACTGCAAGAAGTATCTGGAAGATAAGAAGTCCGCGAAAACCGGAAAAGGTATAATTGTTATACAAGTTAATGTCATTGACGTTTTGCTTGCTAGCGAAAATTCTAAGTCTTGGGTATTTGATACCGGATCAGTTGCTCACATTTGCAACTCGATACAGGGCATGCAGAAGGTGTGCAAGTTAGCAAAGAATGAAGTCGTGATGCGCGTCGGGAACGGCGCTGGGATCGCCGCTCAAGCCGTTGGCATTATGCCCCTACGTCTCCCTTCAGAATTTACCTTAGAACTAAGTAACTGTTATTTTGTTCCGGCATTGTGTAGAAACATTATCTCTGGATCATGTTTAGTACACGATGGGTACTCTTACAAGTCTGAGAACAATGGTTGTTCACTTTATTGTAAGGATATGTTTTATGGATTTGCACCCATTGTTGGGGGCCTTTTCATACTAAATCTTGAATGTGGAAATGATGGCTTTAACGTGAATGCTAAATGCCTTAAGAAGGCTGGTACCACCATCACTTACTTGTGGCACTGTCGGCTTGGCCACATCGGAAAGAAACGCATGCAAAGACTCCATAAAGATGGAGTTTTACCGTCCTTTGATTTTGAATCATTTGACACATGTGAAGCTTGCTTGATGGGGAAAATGACCAAGACGCCGTTCATGGGTCATCCTGAACGGGCGGGTGAATTGTTGGAAATAATACATAGTGATGTATGTGGTCCGATGAGCACGGCCGCACGGAGTGGTTATTTACTTCGTGACTTTTACTGATGATTTAAGTAGGTATGGATATATCTATTTAATGAAGCATAAGTCGGAAACCTTTGAAAAGTTCAAAGAATTTCAGAATGAGGTAGAAAATCATCGTAACAAAAGGATTAAGTTTCTACGGTCTGATCGCGGGGGCGAATATCTTAGTCATGAGTTTAGCCAACATCTGAATGACCGTGGAATCGTTTCACAGCTTACGCCTCCCGGAACTCCACAGAGAAACGGAGTATCGGAAAGACGAAATCGAACCCTGTTAGACATGGTAAGGTTGATGATGTCTCTTACAGATCTGCCGATATCTGTTTGGGGTCACGCACTACTCACTGTCGCTTATACATTAAACAGAGCACCGTCTAAGTCTGTTGAGACGATGCCATTTGAATTATGGTATGGGAAGAAACCCATTGTGTCGCATCTCAAAATTTGGGGTTGTGAGGCATACGTAAAATGTTTACAGCCTAGCAAACTCGATCCCAAAGCAGATAAATGCTACTTTGTAGGTTATCCCAATGAGACCATTGGGTATTCCTTCTATCTTCCCTCCGAGCACAAAGTGTTTGTCGCTAGAAACGGAGTCTTTCTCGAGAAAGAGTTTCTCGGTAAAGAAGTAAGTGGGAGGACAGTACAACTTAATGAGATTAGTGAATCTTCGGCAACCGTTGATATGGCTAAGGAACCGGAAGAAATTCCGCTAATTTTCCCTACAACCGAGCCGGAAGTTGTCGCATGTGATGCGGAAACTTCAGACAATGTTGTAACTGAACCGCGCAGATCAGGCAGGGCTATCCAGCCACCTGAGTGGTTTCATAACGAAATCTTCATTCTTGAAGACGATGAACCTGCGCACTACAAGGAATAGATGGCGGGGCCCAGCTCAAGGGAATGGCACAAAGCCATGAAATCCGAAATGGAATCCATGTACGAAAACCAAGTTTGGAACTTGGAAGAACTTCCAGAAGGCGTAAAGCCCATTGGTTGTAAATGGATTTTCAAAACAAAGACGAATGCGGATGGTAACATTACTATCCACAAAGCTAGACTTGTCGCGAAAGGGTTCACACAAGTTCCAGGAGTGGACTACGACGAGACTTTCTCGCCCGTAGCTATGCTTAGGTCTGTTCGGATATTACTAGCAATTGCTGCTTATTTCGATTATGAAATATGGCAGATGGACGTCAAAACGGCTTTCTTAAATGGAAATCTCAAAGAATATGTATACATGATACAACCTGAAGGTTTTGTCATTCATAAGAATGCTGGAAAGCTATGCAAACTTCAGAAAGCCATTTATGGTCTGAAGCAAGCATCAAGGAGCTGGAACATTCGTTTTGATGAAGTAGTCAAAGAGTTTGGCTTCATCAGGAATGACGAAGAATCTTGTGTTTACAAGAAGTTTAGTGGGAGCGCAAAAGCATTTCTAATCTTGTATGTGGATGACATATTGTTGATTGGAAATGACGTGAATTTTCTTAGCGAAATAAAAGACTCATTGAAGAAGAGTTTTTCAATGAAAGACTTAGGCAAAGCGGCATATGTATTGGGCATCAGAATCTATAGAGATAGATCAAAACGCCTGATAGCGCTTAGCCAAAGCACGTACATTGACAAGGTGTTGAAAAGGTTCAACATGGAGAACTCCAAGAAAGGCCTACTTCCCATGTCACCTGACACAGTGTTTTGCAAGAATCAGTGTCCTCGGACTCTCGATGAGCGAGTACAGATGAATGATGTTCCATATGCCTCGGCAGTTGGTTCTATTATGTATGCCATGCTATGTAGAAGACCGGATGTTTCCTATGCGCTAAGTGTTAGCAGCCGGTACCAAAGTGATCCAGGACTGGAACACTGGGCCGCAGTCAAAGGTATTCTTAAGTACCTCAGAAGGACCAAGGATTTACTCCTTGTGTACGGAGGTGATGAAGAGCTCATTGTAAGTGGTTACACTGATGCAGGCTTCATGACTGACCCAGATGACTTCAAATCTCAATCAGGCTATGTTTTCATATTGAACGGCGGCGCAGTTGATTGGAAAAATTCTAAACAAAAGACTGTGGTAAATTCTACGACGGAGGCGGAATATGTTGCAGCTTCAGAAGCCTGCAAGGAGGCGGTATGGATCAAGCAATTTCTTGAAGACCTTGGTGTGGTTCCAAGTGCTCTGGACCCGGTGGAGATCTATTGTGATAATAGTGGCGCCGTGGCTTAGGCAAGGGAACCAAGTTCGCACCATAAGACAAGACATATTGAACGCAAATATAAACTCATTCGACATCATGTCGAAGCGGGTTTAGTGAAAGTACGCAAAGTTCACACGGGTCTGAATGTGTCAGACCCGATGACAAAGCCTCTACCACGAGCAAAGCATGAGCAGCACCGGATAGCCATTGGTGTTAGGGAAGCCATGTAACTGGATTATGACTCTAGTGCAAGTGGGAGTCTGTAGGAGATATGCCCTAGAGGCAGTAATAACAGTTATTTTGTATCTCCGAGTTTGTAATCAATGTTTATGTTCCATGCTATAACTGCAATGATTCTCGAGTCTACAATGTCCACGAGGCTCGGAGGGAAACTCATGTGCACGTGTGGTATAATAAACGGTAAAAAGTATTCCTAGTCATGCCTCTAAGACTAGCTCAAGTATTGCATGATGATCCTGTTTTCCTGATCATGGGCATGACTATGCCGGCAATTTTGAGGGCACAATGTTAGTAGAACACTTGTGTTGAATCGACCCGAATTGATGTTATGCTATGAGATACATTCGTCACAAGTTAATGGTTAATAAAATAGAGATAGTTAATGTTTGCATAATTCCTTAGACCATGAGAGTATCAAGTTCCTTCGTACTTGCTTCGTGAACTTTGGGGTTTGTTAAACGTCATCCGTAACTGGGTGGCTATTACGGCAGCTTACGGGTTCACGGAAAAGTATGACAAGAAACGAGATAGCTCAAGAGTGGGATTTCCTCCTCCGACGATGGAGAGATATTCTCGGGCCCTCTCGGTGTTACGGTATCCATCATCGTCTGGCCAGACACATTGTAATTTGATCACTGGGATGCCGGAACGCGGAAACGAGAAAAGAGAACAAAACCGGTAACGAGGTAACTGGCATAGTGGACAAGTTGTTGATCCACGGGGATGCCAATAATTCTCACCTCGGGTGTTTGTAATATATCGTGAAGCAACAGGAATAGCACACGGCAACTGGAGGTTCACTCGAATATTTATTCGTGTGGGTATAGGGGTCAATATGGGTGTCCACGGCTTCGATGTTGATCATTGATCGGAAAGTGTTCCGGGTCATGTCTATGCTTCACCGAACCTATAGGGTCACACGCTTAAGGGTCATCTATCTGCTGAATACTAGACAGGGAGTCTGAGAGAAAGTCACCGGAAAAGTTTCGGAGACAACGGAAACGTTCCGGAGAGAACACCGGAATAGTTTCGGTAAAACTGAAAAGTTGTTTCGGGGTATACCATTAAGTCAAATTGGTTTCAGCACACGCCTGGAAATTCTTGGAGGATACCAGAATTGTTCTGGAAACTTCTGGGATTTTTCTGGGATAAAAACCGGAAATGTTCCGGAGCTGCCGGAACCGGTTTGGTTGCTTTTCGCAGATGAAAATCACTAATCCAGAATTGTTTCGGAACGCATCCAAAATCATTTTAGTGGGTACTGGAATTATTCTAAGACCCACAGAAATATTTTCGGATTTAACGGTCGCGGAAAATTGTCTCCATGAATAGTGAAAATCACTTTTGGGTTACTTTTTGGAAAGCCACCTTTTAGGGCTTTTGTCAAGCTTCTAGAAGGAAAGACTTAGGGACTAAGGAACCCCTTTTGGGAGGGTCCCACTAGGGGGTGGCCGGCCAAGGATGCTCCTCCATGGAGCTCCTTTGCCTCCCCATTATGCCCTTCATGCGTGACATTTGCATGGGCATTTTGGGTTTTTAAGGGTCACCCTACCCCTTGGGTTTTCCTATAAATAGAGGTGGAGAGGCACTCTCCACACTCATCCTTTGCTCTCATACACATGCCATGCATTATCTGGCTTTCTCTCTCCCTCCCACGAAATAGTTTCGTAGAGCCGAAAGGCTGTCTGGGTTCCGGCAGGAACTAGTTCTGGACGGCGAAGCCCTGCCGGATAGCTGACACCGTATGTGTGCAACCCTGTAGAGAAGTCGTAGTTTCGATCTTTTGCCCGAGGGGCTGTTCGAGGGTCCTCCCGAAGGGCTGTCCGAGTTACCTTTCGAGCTTCGAGGGTCCACCCGAAGGGCTGTCCGTGACATCGTAAGAGGGACTGTCCGACCGCCTCCCGAAGGGCTGTCCGATGAGGGAGTACATCCTCGCGGTTGGGAGGTTGTAAATCCTAGCTGCGGGGATCTGTACCAACGATCTACATCGACTCTTCTTCCGCTGCGCTACGAGTCGGTAATGATCAGATCACACCCTGTATGCAGTCTCCATAGTGGTCCTGGGCGTGTTCGCTGTACCGAATTTTTTTGTTTTCTGTCGCGTTCCCCTACAGCCCCCCCCCCCCGAGGCGGCCGCCCGAGGCCACCCGAGCCTGACGTCAACCGCGTGGTCCTATGCCCATCACGTGGGTGACGCGCTTGGCGACAAATGGCGGCAGAAGCCGCGCCAGCGGGCACAGACAGAGAGGGTTTCCTCTTTGGTGCTCAAGGGGGAGCACCAGCTGCCCTTCTCCAAAGCAAGTCCCAAGGACTGCCCGTTTGGTGAAAGAGGACCAAGACAGCAAGGCGCGCAGGGCAGAGGTCACCACCGAGCCCACTGGCGCGTCATGGATAGCAACTTTGCAGGCGAAGACCATCTTTTGTCAGGATAGCCTGGGCGCCTGTCCCCTTTCAAAACCCGCCAATTGTGGCTACCCTTCCCGCCGAGATTTTCAGGGGAAGAGGACCAAGGCTGCTATAAAAGGGGCAGCGCTGCCATATTAGGAGGGATCGATTCCTTTGTCTCCTACCTTGTACGCGAGAACTCTCCCTTTCCCACAGCAATCCCAACACAAGCAGGAGTAGGGTTTTACACCGCAAGGTGGCCCGAACCTGGGTAACTGTTGTGTCCCCTGTCGTGCTCTGCGCTCGTGTGCTCTCGCCGTAGCCTCACCGTGGTCACCCTTGGATCGGTAGGAACGAGCTTGCCCCCAGTGTTCGAACCATTGGGTCCCCGGAGCCCCGATTCTGACACAAAGGAAAAAACCGGAGAAAGCCTGTGAAGAGGAAGAAAAACTGAAAGAGAAAAAGAATAAACCGGGGAAAACCAACCCAGCTAACGAACATAGCGAAGCAATTGAAATCCAGCGAACAAAAAAAGCAAATATGGGTCGGCCTAGTAGCTACAGGTGGGCGAGAATCCGTTCAGCGATGGAAGGAACACTCGCACGATATAGTGGGAATCTGTTGGAAATATGCCCTAAGTCAATAATAAATATATTATTTATTTCCATGTTTAATGTTAGATGTTTATATTCTATGCTATAACTGCAATGATTCTTGAATATGTGATTCAGAGGAAAACTCATAAGCACGTGTAGAATAAGAAACGGTAAACATGATACCTAGTCTCGCCTCTAGGACTAGTTCAGGTGTTGCATGATGGTTATGTTTTCCTGATCATAGGCATGAGTTAAGTGTAATAAGGTTGTCGGCAACATTGAGAATGTGATGTTAGTAGAACAATCATATTGAATTGACCCAAGTTGATTGTTATACTTAGAGATGTTATCGTCACAAGTCTACAGTCAATAACATGGAGAGTTAATGTATACCTAGTTCCTTAGACCATGAGACTATCGAGTCACTTCATGCCGGACCATACACTTTGGGGTTGCTCCAACGTGGTTTGTAACACGGTGATCATAACGATAACTTACGGGTTTATCGGAAAGTATGACAAAGGGCAAGAAAGTTCAAGAGTGGGATTTGCTCCTCCGAGGATGAAGAGATATTCTTAGAGCCCTCTCGGTGTGACGACATCCATCATCGTCTGGCCAGACACATGTCGGGTAACCTGGAAGTTGTTGGTTATTCATATTCTGATCTTGCTAGGTGTGTAGATAGTAAGAAATTAACGTCAGATTATATATTCACACTCGCCGGAGAAGCCACATTGTGGAAAAGCTCCAAGCAAATGATAACGGACTCATCTACGATGCAGGCAGAATTTATAGCATGTTATGAGGCCACCGGGCAGGTCGTATGGCTAAAGAATTTCATTCGTAGACTTAAAGTGGCAGACAGCATTTCCAAACCACTGACATTGTACTGCGATAATGAACCCGCAGTTTTCTATGAGAGTAAGAACAAGTCAAGTGTTGCTGCCAAGCACATTAACATAAAGTATCATGTTGTGAAAGATAGAATCCACGATCAAACTATTAATGTTAAGCATATCAGTACGACAAGTATGCTTGCGGATCCTCTCACTAAAGGCTTACCACCCATTATTTTTCATGAACATGTTTTAAATGGGGCCGCTAATATGAACCACTACTCATAAAGTAATATGTCTTCCATTTCGAAATAGGATGTTTGCTATAAGGATTGAGGTTCATTTGGCTATTGTAACACCTTACTTTGGTACAGTATTCCTATGAAGAATGGGCAAAATTTATTGAGCCTAACGATCAAGTGGAGAATGTTAAAAATGATCTAAAGGCTCAATGAGCTGAGCGGATACGTTCCCCTCACCCCCAACTAACGCCCCCTGATCGGGGCCACCCTAACCAACAAGTGGTTTTGGTCTCGTGTCGCCAACACACATATATTAGATGAGGAGCAATCGACACCTACACTAGACTAGTTCACGCACGGTTTACTCCTGCTCCTCACATCCCTAAAGCCTAACCGATCTAGGGAGCGTTGCACAATGGCAAGATCATCTCCAAGCTTTGCCCCTGTTCCAATGCAGTGCCGGTCTACCCGCTGCGATCATCTACACCGAGTCTACATCACACCTGCATCATGTAGGCACGGGACTTGGCATCATAAACGCCAATGATTGTTTTCATTGATGGTAAGATCCTAATTACCTCTCTTATTTATGGACATGATAAATTTCAAATGTTCGGATTTTAAGCATGGCAACCTGAATGTTTTTTATGGTAATTTTAGTTCACGTGAGGTTGATAAACATGGCTATTTTTTGAAAAAAAAAACCCCGACCGTACGTGGGGCAGACAGCTGCGAGTGTGCGAGGATACGGACAAGCACAAAGACACCTATACGATACAATGGTTTTGGCTCTGTTTCGAGCGACGCCATTATTTTAAGCGTGGGTGGATGCAAATCAAACACAATAAGAGGGTGTTTGTTTCCAGGGACTTATAGGGACTTGGGACTTATAAGTTGCGCATAAGTCCCATGGTAATCAAACAGGAGGGACTTATAGGGACTTAAAGTGGTCATTTGGGACTTATGAAATAAGACCCTAGTAGAGAGTCTTATTGGGACTTTTCATAAGTCCCTGTAAACAAACAGGTAGGGACTTATAGGGACTTGGGACTTATAAGTTGGGACTTAAAAAAGTCCTAGGACTTATGAAACAAACAGGGCCTAAGCTACGCGGAAGGGGCGCACGCTCGCTGTGTCCACGTCGGACTAGGAGCAGTAACGAGTGAGAAAAACGAGCGATCTGATTGGGCATCGTTGGTTGTTTCGATTGGTCCACCTTTCACACCAGAGGGAGTTTCGTGTGACATTCCTCGCCTCTCGTCTACCCCAGAAAACACCTCCCCTCCTTTCTTTCCTTATCTTCCCCACCAAGGCACGCCCTCTCTCTCCTGCCGCCACAACACTGCCCAAACACGCGACCTCCGCCCTCTCTCTCGTGTGATCTTGTCTCCCACACAGCCACACGAACGTCGTCATCTCGAGTGGGGAGCGGGTGGGAGGAGAGGGCGGCGATGGCGGTTTCGATCTGTGATCTTCCTCGACGCGGATGGCGGCGTATCGATTCGGCTGAAGCGGCGGGGGTTCGGCGGCCGGACGAGGGCAAGGGCGCTGATCTCCCTCTTGCTCCCAATCGCCGGCGCGGCCACCATCAACCAGATCTTCACAACCTCAGGTGAGCTCACTCTTCCCTCTCTGCAGCACGTGGATCCCTATTCTTCTCCCCCCTTTCTCTATCAACCGGTGATGACCAGATTAATGTGTCCCTCATGAAGGCTGCTGCTGCCGTGAAAGAACTTACGAAAATGAACAAAAGCTGATGGATGAGCTGCAGCAGATGGTCGGTGATATGTGTTTCTGCGGTGCCATAGCTTTTGCACTCTCCTCGCATCTCCCTAGGCAGGAGCAGTGTGGGCCGCACGAAGAAATTCTATTCGCATGTGATCTGCTTGATTAGTCTATGACTGAGCATCATTCCTAAATATAGTTCATCATTTATGCCTTTCTTTTTGATCCATGACCACATCAATGTGAATGTTCCTATTAAAACAAAGGTACGAACTTGATAATTTTCTGATTAAAACATCCTCAATTTCTGTTTGCCTAATCTTCCCTTGCTAAGCTCACGTTTGTCTGCCAGGTTTTCGTTTACTGTAACATGTTATTGACACACGCGCGCACATGCCTAATCTGTACTAAGGTTCAGTTTTTGGTCACTTTTTGTGACGTTTTTCAGCATAGATTATCTTTAAACTCCTATTTTATACCTTTCTATATGGTTCTTTACATGGAGGTACTATGTTCTCTCTTCTCTTGCTGATATTACTCTTTTGCTATCATACAAATTCAGATGCACTTGAAGAGTAATGACATTACATCGAGAAATTAATCAACCGGATGTTGCAGCACTCAACCAAAATTTGCTCCATCAAGGTGATGAATACAACATTCTTGCTATGCTTTCTCTTAAAAATTTGCATGATCTTGAAAAGCTGGCTGTTGTTGTTATTTGTTGTAATTTATTTCTGACACTCAAGAAGGAATCAGAGTCTAGGGTAATTAGCATCCAGAAAAGGTCTAATTGGGTAGAACGTCTTGAACTGCTTTCTTAATGGGATTATTCCATCATGTATCAGGTGAAAACATTGTGCCATGCATTTAGATGCACTCTTATTCCGTTTACATCTGCTTTTCCGTCTGGCTTCACTTACCATTTAATTCTCACCACACAATTTATACTGAGACTGTTCCAGCATGACTATCTTCTACGTAACTATGCTCCATTCAATGCTTTTACAATACTGAATCAAAACAAATTACCTTTGTTTAAGAATCTGTTTTGACAATGACATGAAAGTTGGAACTCAGAGAATTTCATTTTCAACCACTGCACTGTATGTTCCTCTTTTATGTTACAGTTAAATTCATACACTGCAGTACTGACTATTTTCTCTTACCACACGACTGCATTTCTTCAAACTATGCTGCTTTTTAGTAATTAGGCTCTTCATAATTTCCAGTGCTGCCAGCAGAAACTAATCTGATCCATCAACCAATTATAAAATATCATGTGAATATTTCATCAGGCACCACCAAACTGATAGTTATTCACTTCATACTTTCAATGCTTGTCATTGAGTGTATGATTTTTTTTCTACCTGAACAAGATTTGCTTTGCATCCACTGGATTATATGATAATCTTCGTATCTACAACCTAATTTCTATTATTGTTTCCTTTACTTCCAACTCTCACTATTTACATTTCACAATTCACCAAGCGTGTTCTTTTTCTATTTAGATCTTCTTTTACATCTAATTTCAGTCAACATTTTATTCTAACGACAAAATCTATAATGCGACTCTTCAAGCATGATCATGTCATGCATCCACATGTTCCATTCCAAACTTTTACAAAACTGAATCAAAAGAACCTACCTTCATTTTATGAATTTGTTTACACACTCACAGGAAGGATGTGGTGCTGGCAATTTTACATGCATCGTCATTGCATCAATATGATATAAACTGACAACAGTTCATTTTCATCCGCTACACTTTATCTTCATCTTTCATGTTACAATTAAATTCACTCACTGCACTACTACCAGCATTTTGTAAAGGAACTGCAACACTAATTAGTTATTCTTACTCAAGGATGTATAGCTGATCACTTGTGTGTTCCATTTGTGAAGGCACAATGTGTGTTAAAGTTTACTTCTTATATCACTGCTACTTCCCGGTTATTTTTCTAACATACCGCATGATATAATTCTCTCCATACTATGTTCGATTCTACTGAAATTAGCATGTGTTATTTATATCGCAAAACCTGCCTTGCTCACTTCTCTGACTAACAATTCGGTCAACACACGCTCCACAGCATGACAAGGATGAGTATCCAGAGTACATCATCTGCGGTAAGCACATACCATAGTCGTCATGTAACAAACACCCCTGCCTCACCTCTCATACGACCGAAACATGATCTCCAAACGCAATGCAGGAACACCTGGCGGGATCCAGTACTTTGGAGAGCTTGAAGAGCATTGTTACTGGGGCAATGAGCACCATGTCGACGCATGTCTACACAATTTCTGGCTTATTGAATAGTATGGTTGCTTTGTAGGATATGTCTCAGAATCCACCATGACAAGAACTGGTAGCTAAAGATCTCCATGGAACTGGGTGGCATTTTCGTCACATATTTCGTGGTGATTTTACAATTTGAGCATTCGGCTTGAATACCCTTTAAACTTTTCGGCGGTGTGTTCTTATTGTTTTGGTGTAGCACTTCATGTCACAATTGAATGTTGAATTCTTACCACTGCATAAACTTGCAATATATACTAATTCATTACTTCATGAGTAGTATGAGCTCTCTCCCTCTCTCTGGTTCTATCTCATGGCTTCTAGTGTTTTGTGTTTCACACACCCTAATCTCTTTGTGTTTGAGTGTCATTTATTTAGCTCTTTTGAAATTTGTAGTGCAACTTCTTACTTGCCATGTCCATGTATTACAAGATAGTAAGAAAGCAAGTGGAATGGGCATTTGCCAACCTGGCAACGCCCAGCTTCCTCTCAAGAGGCCCCACAGGTGGCGCCCCAACCCCTAGTGCAATGCATACGGCGCGTCAGTGTCACTCTGAACTGTGCCGTTGTGAAACTGGAGCTACCGGCCTACCGCTCGAGGCATGGAGTCGTCGCAGCTCTACCAGCTCCTCCTCCCTCTCCTGGCCATCGTCGTCCCTCTCCTATGCCTCAACCGCGCGGTGCGCCGGCACCGGCACCGCGAGGGCGCCCGCCTGCTGCCTCCGTCTCCGTCGGCACTCCCGGTCATTGGCCACCTTCACCACCTCGTGGGAGATCTGCCGCACCGCGCCATGCGCGACCTGGCGCGACGCCACGGCCCGCTCCTGCTGCTCCGCCTCGGCGGCCTCCCCGTCGTGGTCGCCTCCTCCGCGGACGCCGCGCGCGAGGTCATGGTGGCGCGCGACGTCGACTTCGCCACGCGCCCCATCAGCCGCATGATCCGTCTCTCCATCCCCGAGGGAGCAGAGGGGATCGTCTTCGCGCCGTATGGCGATAAGTGGCGGCAGATCCGCAAGATCTGCACCGTCGAGCTGCTGAGCGCCCGGCGCGTACAGTCCTTCCGGCCCGTGCGCGAGGAGGAGGCCGGCCGGCTGCTCCAGGCGGTGGCGGCGGCGGCGGCGTCCTCTACCCCGGTGAACCTCAGCCAGCGGCTGTCGGCGTACGCGGCCGACTCGGCGGTGCGCGCCATCATCGGGAGCAGGTTCAAGGACCGGGATAAGTTCCTGATGATGCTGGAGCGCGGGATGAAGCTGTTCTCCGGGATGAGCTTGCCGGACCTCTACCCGTCGTCGCGCCTCGCCATGCTCGTCAGCCGGATGCCGGGCCGGATGAAGTGGCACCGTGAGAAAGGTGCCGCGATCATGGACGCCGTCGTCCAGGAGCACCAGGAGAACAGAGCAGCCGCCGACGACAAGGAGGACTTGCTTGACGTGCTCCTGCGGATCCAGCGGGAAGACCACCTGGAGTTCCCCATGTCCATTGACAACATCAAGTCGGCCGTCGGGGTAATGAAGCACCTGACTCACGGAATCCACAGAACTTCTTCCATCAATCCATGAAAAAAGTCGTTTCATGCATGTATCGTACAGGACATGTTCGCCGGGGGCAGTGACACGTGACGCTGATATGGACCATGGCCGAGCTCTTGAAGAACCCCAGGGTGATGCGGAAGGTGCAAGACGAGCTCCGGCGAGCCCTCACCGGACAACCCAAGGTGACAGAAGACTCCCTAGGCGGCCTCAACTACATGCGCCTGGTGATCAAGGAGGTGCTCCGGCTGCACCCTCCGGCGCCGCTGCTGCTGCCGCGGGAGTGCATGAACGACTGCCGGGTCCTTGGCTTCGACGTGCCCAAAGGGACCATGGTGCTCGTCAACGCCTGGGCCATTAGCAGGGACCCTGCCCACTGGGACGCGGCTGAGGAGTTCATACCGGAGAGGTTCGAGCGCGGCGAGATCGACTTCAAGGGGACGGACATGGAGTACACGCCGTTCGGGGCTGGCCGGCGGATGTGCCCCGGGATGTCGTTCGGCTTGGCCAACGTTGAGCTCGCTCTCGCCGGGCTGCTGTACCATTTCGACTGGGAGCTGCCTGGCGGAGCGGAGGCCGGGGAGCTCGACATGACGGAGGAGATGGGAGTCACCGTGCGGCTGCGCCGTGACCTTATACTTGTTCCAGTGGTCCGAGTGCCGGCAAAAACTACAAAATTGACCTGAGGACGGAAAGAATTCATAAACTGAACTGTGTTTAAAAAAATTGCACCTAGCTGACCCTTTTGTGCATCACCCGACAGTCAGGCGCTGCACTCCACTGGCGCTGCACGCCTGGCCAGCGTGGCACAGCTGGCCCCGCGCCGAGCAGTGCAGCGCCTTGGAGCTAGGCGCCACACATGTAATGTGCAGCGCCTAGATCTTAGGCGTTGCACAGTGACTTTGAAATGGCCCCCCGCTGGCCCTCCCCCCACCCCACCTCATTCGTTCCAGTTACAGAACAGAGCGAGGCGGCGGCTTCCTCCTCTCTCCCTCTCGATCCTCTCTCCCAAAATCTTCAGATCTGACGATTTGTTGCGTGCATTTCTTCACCAATCCATCATAGAAGGTATTCTCCTCCGGTCCCCTTCTTTATATCCAGAAAATGTTACCTATTTTCCAGATTTGTGGAACCCTTATTTGGTTGGATTAGAAATTTGCATGTAAATTTTGAAATAGATTTGTGGGATCTAGGATTTGTAGATGATTTGTAATCATTTTGTAACCCTAGTTTAGTTGATTTGTATTGACAATATATGCTTCCATAGTGAAAATCTAGATTGTTGAGATAAACCCTATACATAGTGAAAACCTAGTTTGTGTTGATGTTTTTTTAGATGAGTGAGATGAAATCGTAGATTTGTATTGATAAGGATGCTTTCTTCCGGAACCCTACATGTTGAGATGTTTTTGAGATGAGTGAGATGATACCATTATGGAACCTTATATTATTTTGGATGCATATGTGTTTTGTGATGCTTATTCCTATGCTTTGATTGTACAAGTTGGCGAACCGCTTGTCGGAGAAAGCGAGACAACAATCTTGAAGATCATCGGCCAACTCCTTATGGCCACATGCCCTATAGAAGTTTGAACAAAAGTGCCTCATGCACCATCGATGGTGCAACGGAGCATGCCCGGGAATGTCAATGTCCACCGCGTTAAGAATTCCTTGATGGCGATCCGATATGACACAAATTTCCCTTTGAGCCGGTAATACCTTGGTTCTCAAAAGACGCAAGAACCACTCCCAGTTATCATTGTTCTCCACCTCAACCAAAACAAAAGCCAAAGGCAACACCCGGTTATTGGCATCACTTAATATTGCAGCCAACAAGGTGCCCTTGTATTGTCCGGTCAAGAACGTGCCATCAACGGCGATGACCGGCCGACAGTGTTCGAAAGCCCTCATGCATTGCTCGAACGCCCAAAATGCACGGCCAAATACTCGCACGGTCCTTCCGTCGTGAATCGTTGTTTTTTGCCCATGAGGCTCGACCACATGAACCATGCCCGGGTTAGTGGCGGCCATAGCTAACAACAACCTAGGGATTCGGTTATATGCTTCATCCCAATTACCATACAACATCTTGAACGCGGCTTGCTTCGCTTTCCATGCCTTGCCGTATTTCACCTTGTAATGAAAGATGGCTTTCACAAGGTCCATGACGCTCTGAATGCTCATGATTGGAAGTGTGGCTATTGTGTTGGAAAGCCTGTAAGCGATGAACTCGGACGCGAGTTGTCTATGGTCTTGGGACACAATCTTGCCATCCACCTTCTTGCCTCGGCACATGTGACTTGGTACACAACTAACTACGTGCCAAATGGGTCCTCCTTTCCATGGTCTTGCACGCACAATCCATGGACATCGGTCAGCCTCACATGCAACCGTGTAACGCACATTGACGTCCGAGTGAACCACCTTGTGTGGACGATAATGCGTGACCGAGTAGTTGTCGAGCCACATCTTCAATTCCAACAAGGTTTCGAATTTCGACCCGGGAGAAATCCCGTTCCTGCCGTCTTCCAAATCCCGGTGAGAAGATGGCCTAACTCCAAGACATACACCTTTGCCACCGTCCACCACGGCTTCATCCGCGAGACTAACATCCTTGAACAATGGTGTCCGATGATCCCGCCCGAATACCTTCTCGAAAGCTTCGGCCTCCTTCACCGTGAACCCCTCCTCATCAAGTTCTTCATCGGAACCTTCGTCATCCGACTCCGATGCATAGCCACGGGAATAAGGGATGGAATGGTCCATTGTCTCTTGCACATGATATTTGTCGAGATCACCCACATTGTTGTCATGAAGATCAACTTCATTGTCATCGTCCTCATACTCATCATTCTCCTCTTGCAAAACTTCATTGTCATCACCCACATTGTTGTTTGAAATCGGGCTCAATGTTGGCCTCACTTGTTGAGTCAAAGGAGGTTCACTCATTTCATCTTGCTTCATGGGTGGGGGACTACTAGCAACCAACGGGGAGGCGGTCTGGTTCAAGTCCAAATGCAAACTAGACTCAACCTTCTTCGTAGCAAATAACTCAAGAGCCTTGTCTAGTGATTCGGCTACCGTCTCCTTGTATGCAACCCAACGTTGCTCGGAGTTCACACGCATGGTCTTCCAACGGATGTGCATTCCAAAACCCACATTATGCCTTCCCTCCAACTCAACGATATCACTTGGGTCCATCCAATTCAAATCTTTCCTAACTTGTTCCAAGACCTCGGCATAGCTAGGAGTACTCTCAAACACCATGTCAAGCTCATCCGGGTCCGGTTCAATATTGTCTTTCAAAAAGGCGTCTTTGTCCACATGATGAACATAAACACATGTTCTTCCCATCCCTAAAATAATTAAAACAACACAATAAAAAAAATATTTCATAAGTAGTCATGGCAATATTAACTCAAAATCCATAGCCCTAACATAGATATCGAACAATAACCCCAATCCCAACTTAACAACAACCATAACCCCAACCCCAACATAACAAGAACCATAGCCCTAACCCTAACATACTAAGAAGCCTAACCCTAGCAAAATGTCAAACAATCATCTCATATCTCCATATAAATTGCAAAATCCATGAAGAACTAGGGTTTGCCTAACCCTAGCAAAAATTGAGCAAATGTGACCATTTCTTGGATGAAAACCACGGGATCGGAGAAGATTACCTTGAGGGAGGGATTGGGTTTGAAATCCACGGAGAAAATCTTCAGATTTGCAAGATTTTGAGAAGGAAGGAGGAGGGGGAGAGAGGGTGTGGGGTTGGGGATTGGGATGTGTGGGGGGGAGGGGTGGGGGAGGGGGGCCAGCCTCTCCCATAGCCCTAACCCTAACAGAATGTGCAGCGCCTAAGAGATAGGCGCTGCACATTACATGTGTAGCGCCTAGAACCAAGGCGCTGCACTGCTCGGTGCGGGGCCCAGCTGTGCCACGCTGGCCAGGCGTGCAGCGCCTGAGGGTCAGGCGCTGCACAGTGGAGTGCAGCGCCTGACTGTTGGGCGCTGCACAAAAGGGTCAGCTGGGTGAAATTTTTTCAAACACAGTTTAGTTTGTGAATTCTTTTCGTCCTCAGGTCAATTTTGTCATTTTTGCCTCCGAGTGCCGTTACCACTAGACTAGTAGCTAGCCAGGTTCTCCTCCGTATCATGTGACGGATGCGCTGTCATTTTTCTTTTATCATATATCAATTCCATTCATTTTGATTTATTTATTTTGCAAGTTCTGTAAAAAAATGGGGCTGTGTTCGCAAGCTGCCTGAATCCCCCCTTTTGGGGTTCAACTGATTTGAATCCAACTCCAATGCACCGACGCAAACGGACGCCGGTTTTTTCCGCCTTTCATCCGTTTGGGTCGGACGCCGATTTTGTCCGCCTTTCATCCATTTGGGTTGACTATAAGCGCGTTGTCCGCCTGTGTCCGACCGGTGCGCTCAACCGGCCGACGCATTTTTCGTCCGTGTCCAAAGCAAAACTAATCTAAAAAAAGCCAGCGACCATACCACGGCCGGCATACATGCCAGCCTAAAAAACCACAGTTCATGCTGGCGCACTTGCCAGCGGCCGGTATACTTGCCAGCACAAAAAATGGTGATAGTTCAACCACGCCATACAACCAGGCCGTGGTCATGCCGGCATACAAAAAAGATGGCGTTCTCGGCCATAGATTAACCATCTAGCTCGAGCATCTCCTTTTGCCTCTTCTCGAACCAAGGCCTTCTTCTCAGGGATATCGTGCTCTAGTCCACCATCATGATCTCCACCTCTTTCATCATGCAAGCAAGCGCCACCACTTTTGCTTTGGTCTTTGCATTGGTCGCCTCTATCTCGAGCTTTTTTCGCTTGGATGTCCACCTCCATCTCTAGCTTCTTCTTTTGTATCTCGACGTAGGCCTTCATTTGCACCTCTTTCTCTTGTCGGCGCTTCTCCTCTCTTGCCTCCTTTTGGGTCATCATGCCTTGCAAAGTTTCTTGCAAGGCAAATGTCGCTGCATCATGCTTCTCCTCCTTCTTGGAGTTGGTCTTTCCCCGCGGCCGCTTCTCTCCCTCGCCATGGTCCGCGACGGCCTCCGACCCTCCATTCTTCTTGAGGGTGGCATGTTGCTCCTTGAACTTCTCGTCCTTATGAATGATCGTCCAACAATGGGTGAGGGCGAACGGCTTGTTCCCATGTTGGGCCTTGAATGCTTCCAAAGCTTGGAATGCCTACAAACCAAATGAAGACACGACTTGTATACCATGTCTTTGATTTCGAGGGCACTCACGGGACGGCCTTCGATGCTCTCAATGGTGGCAGAAAACTTGTTGCACTCTTGTTGGATGAGCCCCCTGTTGGAAATATGCCCTAGAGGCAATAATATTGTATTATTATATTTCCATATTCATAATTAAGAGTTTATATTCTATGCTATAACTGCTATGATCCTGTAATATGCGATTCAGTGGAAAAACTCATATGCACGTATGGAATGATAAACGGTAAAATTAGATTCCTAGTCTTGCCTCTAAGACTAGATCAAGTGTTGTTGGTGATCATGTTTTCAGGATCTTAGGATATCGTTAAATGTAACGATAGTCCTAAAAAAACATTGAGAGTATGACGTTAGAAGAACGATCATATTGAATCGACCCAAACTTGTTTTATACTTTGAGATAATATCGTCTTAAGTCAATTGTTATAACATGGAGTGTTAACATGTGTTTTAGTTCCAGACCATGAGAGTATTGTAGTCACTTCTTACTGTACGATGGAATTTGGGGTTGTTCAAACGTCATCTGTAACACGCCTGGATGCTGTTAACTCTGGTGGTTTCATATTAATGGAACCATGGGCGCGGATCCAATTCCCCACATACCGCGGGGGAAAGCGATCAAACACGTAACCCCAGGGCGCTACCGTTGCTGTATGGGCCGGCCCATGTGGGGCTGCATTGTACCAGTCCCCGGTTTTTTTCTTTTCTTTTTTCTCGTGGTTTTTATTTATTTTATTGTTATTTCGTTTTTTCTTCTTCCTTTAGGTTTTTTCTATTTCATTTTTATAAACATTTTACAAAAATCCAAATATATTTCAAAAAATCATATTTTTTTGAATGCATGGACATTTTTTGAAAATCATGAACATTTTTCGTAGCCACAATCTGAAACCGTTAACAATTTATGATTTTGTGAATATATTTTTAAAAATCATGATCAATTTTTGAGTCCATGAACATTGAACTTTTTTGAATATACAAACATTTTTTCAAAAGTACGAACATTTTTTGAATACATGAACATTCTTTTCAAATCATGAACATTTTTTGAATCCGCAAATATTTTATGATTTTTGGAACATTTTTTCAAAATCACGTACAAGTTTTTATTGCGCGAACAATTTATGACTTCATGTGTATAATTTTGGAAATTGTGATTTTTTATTGAGTTCATGACATTTATCCAAAATCATGAATATTTTTTGAAAACACAGACATTTTTTAAAAATCATGATTTTTTTTTAAACCGCATAAAAAATTGCACATCATGAATTTTTTTCTAATGTACACACATTTTGGCATTTCCGAATATTTTTTCAAAATCATTATTTTTTTTGAATATCTGAACATTTTTGTTAAAATAACGAACATTTATTGAATAGGCAAACTTTTTTGTTTACAGAATATTTTTTTAATACGCGAACATTTGTCAATATCATGAACATTTTTTGAAGCCCCGATTGTATTGATACCCCGAATATTTTTTGAAAATTATGAACATATTTTGAAATCACGGATTCATTTTGGAATTTTGAACATTTTTTAAAATTCCTACATCTGTGGAATTTCAGAAGTTTTTTTTGAAATCCTGAACATTTTTATAATTTTTCAGAACTTTTTTTGAAATCCCCCCCCCCCCCCCCCCCCCCGCCAAAAAAAAAAAAAGAGGAAAACAAAACAAAAAAAACAATGGCGCCCCTACCCACACATGGGCTGGCCCAATTCATGCTCTGGACAAGGGGTGCGTGTTTGGTCGAAATCACTACTTGAGAGTTACACCTTGCAAAGGGTCGCTCCCTAAGCATACTTTAGGACTTCCTTTTGGATGCCATCTGTGGCTCCTCGATACTCAGACTTAAATTGTATCCCAATGTATTTTGACCATGATCAATAAATAAAGTATGTTTGGAATAAAAAAATATTTAAGAGTTACTCCTTGCAAAGGGTCACTCCCACCTTTTCACACGCTGACAAGTGGCATACTGCATGTCCGCCATTTATCGCAAACTGTGGGTTTTTTATTTTTTTCCTTAAATTTGTTTATTCAAAATAATTTATCTCTTGAACCGTGCGTCCAATTCCAAAACCGTTTTCACCTTCGGATTTCTCACATCGAGATCTTTGAAACTAGATCCCGTGTTAATAGGTTTCAACGAACTTTTTTTTCACGAACAAGCAAAAAAATCGGGAAAAAACACAGAAAAACAATAAAAACCGATGAAAATGAAAATCGATAAAAAAAAGACAAGAAAAAAATAAATAAATAAAAAGAAAAAAACAGAGCTAGAAGCACGGTTGAGGTTTTCACTTTAATGTGATTCCATGAGAAAATATGTGCTTCTTGTGGAATCATAGTTTTTTCCCGAGTGTGCTTCTCCCGGAAGCAAATCTATGCCTCCACGAGAAGTAAATGTGCTTCTCGTGGAAGCACAATTTTTTTTCCTTTTTGTGACGCATAGCTGTGCTTCTCGTGGAGAAAACTATGCTTCCACAAGAAGCACATATTTTCTCATGGAATCACAATACTTGTCATTTTTAATCGATTTTCAGTTGTGCTTCTCGCGAAAGCAAACCTGTTCCTCCACGAGAAGCAAATCTATGCTTCTTGTGGAAGCACAGTTCTTTTTTTCAAGAAACACATGCTTCTCACGGAAGCAAATCTGTGCCTCCATGAGAAACAAATCTGTGGTTCTCGTGAAAGCACATATTTTTTTTCTCTTTCTGAGAAGCACAACTCACGAAAGCAAATCCATGCTTCTCGTGAAAGCATAATGTTTTTGCCTTTCTGAGTTTTGCTTCTTGTGGAAGCGAATCTGTGCCTCCACGAGAAGCAAATATGTGCTTCTCGTAAAATCACTTTTTTCCGCGCAAAAATAAATCCATGAAAAAAATCCTCAGAACCTAGGGAAAACCGGGCTAAAACTAAAAAGCCAAATAAATAGGAGAAAATCATCTAAAACCCAAAAACACGTACAGAAGAATTAAAAAAAAATTACAGGGAGCGCCCAGCACGCACCACTTGACGTCCTCCTAGTCCACCAAAAGTAACCCCTGAAGATACCCCGCAAGGGGTAACCTCTAGTTTTTTGCTCCTACAATTCTTGCATGTCAGGGAATAAGACCTGGGCGCGGCTATACCTCGGTTATAGCGTGGCTATACTTGCAGAAGTCGCACGAGCGTATGGGTCGGCCCAGTGTGCGGCCGAGGGAACCCTCGCGTGAAGGGGAGCCCCAGATGGGCCGGCCCAGGCACACCCGAAGCCACAACCTCGCTTTTTCATCTTTTTTTCTTCATGTTTTCTGTTTTTGTTTTTGCTTTATTTTAGTGATTTTGTTTATACTTTCAAATATTCTAATCATATATTACAAAAAACACTGTGCATAAAACATTAAAAAAATGTTAACCAAGCATTTGAAAAGTTAAACGCGTGTAGAGAAAATGTTTATCACGTATACAAAAAATGTATACGAAAAAATACAATGTGTATGAAAAAAATTATCCTGTATTTTAAAAAAGTTAATCAAGGATTTGAAAAAAAATGTAGAACAAGTAGTGAAAAATGTCAATCAAGCAATTGAAAAATGTTAAATGTGTATAGAAAAAATGCTGACCATGTATTAAAAAATTGGTAATCTTGTATTTGAAAAAAATGTTAATCAAGCATTAAAAAAAAATCTTGAACAAGTATGTGAAAAATGTTAATTAGGCATTTGAAAAATGTTAAATGTGTATAGAAAAAAATGTTGACTACGTATTAAAAAAATGTTAATCATGTATTTGAAAAATATATATTAATCAAGCATTTGAAAAATGTTGAAAAAGTATGTGAAAAATGTCAATCAAGCATTTGAAAAATGTAAAATGTGTATAGAAGGAATGCTTACCATGTATTAAAAAAAATTAGTCTTGTATTTGAAAAAATGTTAGAACAAGTATGTGAAAATAGTTAATCAAGCATTTGAAAAATGATAAATGTGTGTAGAAAAAATGTTGACCATGTATTAATTTTTTTAAATCTTGTATTTAAAAAATACTAATCAAGCATTTGAAAAATATTGAACAAGTATGTGAGAAATGTTAATCAAGCAATTGAAAAAATGTTGACCATATATTTAAAAAATGTTCATCTTGTATAATCAAGCATTTGAAAATTGTTGAACAAGTATGTGAAAAATGTTGATCAAGCATTTAAAAAATGTTGAAAACCAAGAAAGAAAGAAAAAACGAAAGAAAAAAAGAAGAAGAAGGAAAATGAGTAAGAAAAGAAAAACCGATAAGAACAATGAGAGAAACAAAAGAAAAACTAAAAGAAAACAAAAAGAACAAAAAAATAGAGAAGAAATATGAAAACCAAACCAAAAAGAAAAGAAAATGAAAAAAGGAAAAATCAGGAGAAAATAGAATAAAAATGAAGAAAAAGAAAGAAATAAAAAACTAGTAAAAACAGGGAAACCGGGAAAAATCCATTTGAAACCGGGCTCGTTTCTCCTTAAGTATGTCGCACCCTACTACTTCATTAGGAACCCAACGTGTGGCTAGCACCGCTACCAACTATCCAGGAGACCATGGACCGAATCCCCTGCGCGCTCCGTTTTTCTTCACTTACTTATTTCTTTTAAGTGTTCGCGAGTGGGCCGTCCCGTTACTGTAGACGCTTCACGCGAGAGATCCTTTCATCTCGCGTGAAGCGAGATACATCCTTTGCAATAGGACCTCCCCAAAACCCCTATTGTTCAATAAAAAAACAAAAGCACAGAGACAAGGTCTCTTGATTGGCGACCCATCCTGAGCGGCTGAGCCCATGCGGCCTAGGATCAATCTGGGCCAAATCTTTAGCCTTCTGGGTTCTTATCTTTAGCCCATGTGGGACTCTTGGGCCAACTCTCCCAGCCCCCCTCACTCTCCTGCGTTGCCCTGCTCTCGAAGTTCTCAGCGAGCGGGCAATGCCGCCCGAGTCCCATCGTTGAACTGAAACCTACCTCATGTCCTCATCGATCGCCGGTCGACGGCGGAAGTCTGGCTGGCATCACTAGAACGAACGCCGCCCGGACAACAACGACCCGCCAACTTCCCGCGGTGGTGAGGGATGACTTTTCCATGCGCATGCGGCGGCGCGGAGGGCAACGCGGTGCTGCCCCTCCCGTCGACGACCCCCGAGCAGGGCGATTCATGGTGGACGGCACGATACATCGACAGACCTCAGGCAGCGGGGGTTCTCTGCTACCGCCGAGGTACGTTACTACGGCAGGTTTCGACGAGGCGGTTGTTGCTCGTCAATGAGGACGAGAGATTGATCGACGAGCGAGCGATTCGTGATGGAGAAGTGGTTTCGAAGGATTCACGGATTTGGTTCCCCTACCATGTCGTGCACGTCGGGGAAGCACTGATAGGGGTGGACGCGGTACACGGGGCGGGAGTCGAGGTAGGTGGGCGCCATGAATGCGGGAGGAAGGTGGGAAATAAATCCCCCCCTCTTGCCAGTGGTTCGCCGCATCTCGCACTTCGCTCGCTCCAGGGCCTTCGCCTCCCCAAATTCACCCAGCCACAGATCGAAAACCTCCAGATCCACCCCGACGCCGATGGCGGACTAGAGGATGAGGATGGAGAGAGAGAGATGATGGAGCTCGCCGGTGGGGACGAGGCGAGTTTGGTGAGGATTCGCGAGATCACGTCATGGTTCCCGACCAGGAAGGAGATGCGGCGGGCCGCGGGGGGTGGTGTTTTGCAATTTGACTATGGAGGAGGACGAGAGACTCACCCCGAATGGGTGGTCCACGCCGGTGGGGACGCCGGTGAACTCCCTGGCGGCGCTGTTGTGGGCTATTGAGGAGACAGAGACCGGAAATCCGACCCAGAGAGCAAAGTGGTGGGCGTTTCGCTCTCGCCGCCGCGCTCTGACGGGTCCGGAAGAGTTCGAGGTGGGGGTGGCCATGGCGCTGCCCACACCGGGGACTTGTCTCAGTCCGATTCTGGTGGAAGAAGATCGAGTGGAGGAAGATGTGGTGGACGAGCCAGTGGTGGCGGTGCTGTCCAGGAGGAACGCGGGGGAGGTGACGATCCTGCCACGCCGTTCACCGCGCTTCCCCCACCGCTCGGCCCGCCTTCTCAACACCTCACGCTCCGCGGCGGCGGAGTAGGGATCTCCCCCGCCGGCAATCGTTTCTGGTTGCTGGCTGGGGATGATTCTGATGAGGAGGACGGGCTCTCATTAGATGATTCAGGTAATCCCACAGATCCCTACAAAATATTTGTGCGATTTGAGGATTGGGGATGGGAAAGGAAATAAGAATCAAAATAGGAAAATGAATTGTGAAGATAAACTCATTAGGAAAAAAGATATGAAAGGAAAAAAATCAGAATACTAGCATTATTGGGTTACAAAAAATTGACTCAGATATAATTCAAAATCTGAGTGATGAAAGAAGAGGAACTAGAAAAATTATGGATGGGTTTGTGGTCAAAAAGATGATGAATACACAGCCAGTCATTCCTGACATATGGTCGGAATTAGGACTGAATGAGCACTTGCTGGTTATCCAAAAAAGTGAAGTCCAGATTAATATAGATATCAGACATGATAAGGAGAAAATTACTAAAACACCCATTGGGGATGATTGTATAGAGAACTGAGCTGTCAGCCTTGTGGGTTTTGATAACTGGGGGCCTGAGGAAGCCCACTGGGAGACGTATAAGGTAAATGCGCTTTCAGGAGCTTTTTCCCATATAAACTCATTCCCCCTCACCACTGTAGGGAGGGTAGGTGAGAGTGGGGAAGAACTAGGGTTTCTGAGGGAGCCGTGATGACCCACAAGTATAGGGAATCAATCGTAGTCCTTTCGATAAGTAAGAGTGTCGAACCCAACGAAGAGCAGAAGAAAATGACAAGCGGTTTTCAGCAAGGTGTTTTCTGCAAGCACTGAAATTATCGGTAACGAGTAGTTTGATAGCAAGACAATTTGTAACAAGTGACAAGTAGCAATAGTAACAAATAGTGCAGCAAGGTGGCCCAATCCTTTTTATAGCAAAGGACAAACCGGAACGATCTCTTATAGTAAGTAAAGCGTTCTCGAGGACACATGGGAATTTCATCTAGTCACTTTCATCATGTTTGTTTGATTCGCGTTCGCTACTTTGATAATTTGATATGTGGGTGGACCGGTGCTTGGGTGCTGTTCTTACTTGAACAAGCCTCCCTCTTATGATTACCCCCTCTCGCAAGCATCCGCAACTATGAAAGAAGAATTAAGATAACTCTAACCATAGCATTAAACATATGGATCCAAATCAGCCACTTACGGAATAGCGCATAAACTAGGGTTTAAGCTTCGGTCACTCTAGCAACCCATCATCTAATTACTACTCCACAATGCATTCCCTTAGGCCCAAAGATGGTGAAGTGTCATGTAGTCGACGTTCACACGACACCACTAAGGGAATCAACAACATACATATCATCAAAATATCGAACGAATACCAAATTCACATGATTACTTACGACAAGACTTCTCCCATGTCCTCAAGAACAAAAGTAACTACTCACAAATCATGTTCATGTTCAAGATCGGAGAGGTGTTGAATAGCATAATAGATCTGAACATATAATCTTCCACCAAATAAACCAACTAGCATCAACTACAAGATGTAATCAACACTACTAGCAACCCACAGGTACCAATCTGAAGTTTTGAGGCAAAGATTGAATACAAGAGATGAACTAGGGTTTGATATGAGATGGTGCTGGTGAATATGTTGATGAAGATTAGTCCTCCCACGATGAGAGGATCGCTGGTGATGTTGATGGCGACGATTTCCCCCTCCCGGAGGGAAGTATCCCCGGCAGAATCTCTCCGCCGGAGAGCAAAAGTGCTCCTGCCCAAGTTCCGCCTCGAGACGGCGGCGCACCGTCCCGAAAGTCTTCTCTATATTTTTTCTAGGGCAAATGGGCTTATATACCAGAAAATGGGGGCCAGAGGCTGGCCGGGGGCCCCACGAGGTACCAGGGCGCACCTGGGGGGGTGGCGTGCCCTGGTGCCTCGTGGGCACCTGGGTGGCCCCCTTTGGTACTTCTTGCTTCCAATATTTTTTATTTATTCCAAAATAAATCTTCGTAAAATTTCAGCTCATTTGGAGATGTGCAGAATAGGTATCTCTGACATAGCTTTTTCAGGTCCAGAATTCCAGTTGCCGGCAATCTCCCTCCTTGTGTGAATCTTGCATATTAAGAGAGAAAAGGCATTATAATTGCTCCACAAAGTGTTATATTGATTAAAAACACTATAAATAACAGTAGCAAAACATGATGCAAAATGGACGTATCAACTCCCCCAAGCTTAGACCTCACTTGTCCTCAAGAGAAAGCCGATATCGATAATCATGTCCACATGTTTAGAGAGAGAGGTGTCGATAAAAACAAAATATGGACATAGTAGCATCATGATCATTATTATGACAGCAATATTTATTATCATAAACTTCTCATGAGCAAGTAACAATTCATCACAACAATGGAGTATAAGGCATAAACTTTCTTGAAAACTAACAAACTATGTTCTCAGTCAACAATGCAATTGCAATTCATCATATTTTCAGGAAGGGTCTCATGTAGGAGCTATTTAGCAAGTCCACATACTCAACCATCATTTAGTCTTCTATGATTGCTAACACTCACGACATATATATGGAGCAAAAAGTTTCAGCCAGACACATAGAAAGATAGGGGCTTGTGATTTCGCCTCCCAACTTATTCACCTCACGGGTGATGTCAACAATAATAACTCATGATCACTCATATCCAACTGGATATATATGCCTAGATCTTTCCCCACCACACGATGCTTGCAAAAGAGAAAAATAAAAATAAAAAGAACACTATTGACTCTTGCATAAAAAGTAAATACATAAAAGTAAAGGATAGGCCCTTCGAAGAGGGAAGCAGAGGTTGTCATGCGCTTTTTGTTGTTGGATGCAAGAACTCTTAATGCAAAGGAACGTCACTTTATATTGCCCCTTGTGATAGCAACCTTTATTATGCAGTCTGTCGCTTTTATTTCTTTACCATCACAAGTTCGTACAAAGCTTATTTCCCTTACAATAAAAGTTCAGACATATTTAGAGGCAATTTTAATTGCTTTTTGCACCGATGACAACTTACTTGAAGGATCTTATTCAATCCATAGGTAGATAAAGTGGACTCTCATGACATGAAACTGGGTTTAAGGGTTTTGAATGCACAAGTAATATCTCTACTTGGTGCGGATTTTTGGCTAGCAAAGATATTGGGCAAGCACCACATGTTGAAGGATCTATAACAATATAACTTCTATGTGAATATGAACAAACATAATTCATTACGTTGTCTTCCTTGTCCAACGTCAACAATTTGACATAAAATACTTAATGGGGGCTCACAATCATAAAAGATGTCCAAGATAGTATATTTGCATGTGAATCTTCTCTTCCCTTATTAACTTTTTCATGAATTGCATCATTAACTAATGCTATGTTTGTTAACTTCCAATAAATTTTACCACTTATACTTTTCTTTATGTAATGTCATTACTTTCCATAAGATTAGCATATGATCTTTTTCATTAATTTCATTGCTAGAATTGAAACATGAAAGTAAAGAAGCAAAAACTCAAACTACTCTTTATTATATAACTCTCAACTCGATTACATAGATAAGTAGATCACGAAGCTAACACTCGAAAATAAATCATACTAAACTTTTATTCAACTAGATCACGAAATAACTAAGGATCGAACTAAAAATAAGTAATGATAATAAAAGTGATGGTGATACGATACCGGGGCACCTCCCCCAAGCTTGGCACAAGCCAAGGGGAGTGCCCATACCCATGTGCTCAAGTTTCCTTCTTCGGTGATGGTGGTGATGATGAAGTGGTGGGCTTGTCCTTCAGTTTCCGCTTGAGAACATAGTTTTCTTCCTTCAACTTGCTAATTTCTTGCTCAAGCTCCAGTATCTTCTCACATAGTGCATTCTTGTTTTCCTGCAGAAGACGGAAAGGGATAAATTGGATCTTAGATTTGTTTACTGTGTTTGGGAGGCTCGAATTCTTGAACTCCACATGCATATCTCCGGGTTGAGGTAGAGGAGCATCGTCTTCATCCGAGCTCACATCTTCCGTTCTCTTCATGTTGGCATCTCGCTCCTCCTCCGTGGACCACCCATAGGGATCCATATCCCCATAGATCCTTGGATTTGTAACATAATGTGATACGAAGCTCTCTCCATCTGAGTCTTGGGACGACATACTTTCGAATCTGTCAGAAAAATAGCACGAAACAAGAACAGAGGAGATTTCTGCGATATGGTGGTCAAAACATACGGGAGTATATATAAAGATTTTTTATCTTGCAAAACAAGTAATCCAGGAGAAAAACGGAGTCGGGAAGGCTCACGTGGGGCCCACGAGCCACCAGGGCGCGCCAGGGGGGTGGCGCGCCCTGGTGCCTCGTGGGCACCAGGTGGGTCCCCTCGGCTGCTTCTTATTTTTGATTTTTTTCTAATATTCCAAAACTGACAGAAAGTATTTTTATGGAATTTTTGGAGTCGGTTTACTTACCGTATCACATACCTCTTCCTTTTCAGGGTTCTGGAGTGTTCCGGAAGGTCTCTCTTATGTATTCCTCCAGTGTAATTGTTTCAATAATATTAGTTTCAACATTAATGGGGGTACCTGAAATATAGTGCTTAATTCTTTGCCCATTCACCACTCTCGGATTAGTGCCTTCGGAGTTGTTTATTTTGATGGCTCCAGAGCGATAAACTTCTTCGATGATATACGGTCCTTCCCATTTAGAGAGAGGCTTTCCTG
The DNA here is from genome assembly GCA_039707655.1 of Elymus sibiricus. Taxonomy (NCBI): domain Eukaryota; kingdom Viridiplantae; phylum Streptophyta; class Magnoliopsida; order Poales; family Poaceae; genus Elymus; species Elymus sibiricus. The sequence goes on from CM077666.1 coordinate 435,696,031, forward strand.
CAAAGAATCTCAAACGAGAATTGTAAAATAGAACTTGCTCACCTACTTTAAATTCCCGTTTTTGAATTCTTCTATCATGCCATCTTTTAACTTTTTCTTTAAACAATTTGGCATTTTCATAAGCTTGGGTTCTCCATTCATCTAATGAGCTAATATCAAATAACCTCTTTTCACCGGCAAGTTTAAAATCATAATTTAGTTCCTTAATTGCCCAATATGCTTTATGTTCTAACTCAAGAGGTAAATGACATGCTTTTCCATAAACCATTTTATAAGGAGACATACCCATAGGATTTTTATAAGCAGTTCTATAAGCTCATAATGCATCGTCAAGTTTCTTAGACCAATTCTTTCTAGATCTATTGAAGGTTTTCTGCAAAATTAATTTTATTTCTCTATTGCTCAATTCAACTTGACCACTAGTTTGAGGGTGATAGGGAGATGCAATTCTATGGTTGACATCATATTTAGCAAGCAATTTACGGAATGCACCATGAATAAAATGTGAACCACCATCAGTCATTAAATATCTAGGGACTCCGAACCTTGGGAAAATAACTTCTTTAAGCATTTTAATAGAAGTGTTATAATCAGCACTACTAGTTGGAATAGCTTCTACCCACTTAGTAACGTAATCAACAGCAACTAAAATATGAGTATACCCATTGGATTTAGGAAAAGGTCCCATATAATCAAATCCCCAAACATCAAATGGTTCAACAGCAAGTGAATAATTCATAGGCATTTTCTGGCGTCTACCAACATTACCAATTCTCTGACATTCATCACAAGATGAGACAAACTTACGAGCATCCTTGAAAAGAGTAGGCCAATAAAAACCAGATTGCAATACCTTATGCGCAGTTCTGTCTCCCACATGGTGTCCTCCGTAAGCCTCGGAATGACACTTCCGTCGGATTTGTTCCTGTTCATGCTCAGGTATACAACGCCTAATAATACCATCTACTTCTTCTTTATAAAGATGTGGGTCATCCCAAAAGTAATGTCTTAAATCATAAAAGAACTTTTTCTTTTGTTGGTATGTGAAACTAGGTGGTATGTATTTAGCGACAATATAATTAGCATAGTTTGCATACCATGGGGTATTATGAGAAGCATTTATGACAGCTAATTGTTCATCAGGAAAGTAATCATTAATAGGAAGTGGGTCATCAAGAACATTTTCAATTCTAGACAAATTATCTGCTACAGGGTTCTCAACTCCCTTTCTATCAATAATATGCAAGTCAAATTCTTGTAGCAATAAAACCCACCTAATAAGTCTAGGTTTAGCATCTTTCTTTTCCATAAGATATTTAATAGCATCATGATCGGTGTGAACAGTTACTTTAGAATCAACTATGTAGGATCTGAATTTATCACATGCAAACACAACTGCTAGAAATTCTTTTTTAGTAGTAGCATAATTTCTTTGGGCATTGTCTAGAGTTTTACTAGCATAATGGATAACATTTAATTTCTTATCAACTCTTTGTCCTAGAACAGCACCAACAGCATAATCACTAGCATCACACATAATTTCAAAAGGCAAGTTCCAATCAGGTGGTTGAACAATAGGTGCAGTGGTTAAGGCTTTCTTAAGTGTTTCAAAGGCTTCTAGACAATCATCATCAAAAACAAATGGAACATATTTTTGCAAAAGATTGGTAAGAGGCCTAGAAATTTTAGAGAAGTCTTTAATAAACCTCCTATAGAAACCAGCATGACCAAGGAAACTTCTTATACCTTTAATATCTTTAGGACATGACATTTTCTCAATAGCATCAACCTTAGCTTTATCAACTTCAATACCTCTCTCGGAAATTTTATGCCCCAAAACAATACCTTCATTTACCATAAAGTGGCACTTCTCCCAATTCAAGACAAGATTAGTTTCTTCACATCTCTGCAAAACTCGATCAAGGTTGCTTAAGCAATCATCAAAAGAAGTTCCGTAAACAGAGAAATCATCCATGAATACCTTAACAATCTTTTCACAAAAGTCAGAGAATATAGCAGTCATACATCTTTGAAAGGTAGCAGGTGCATTGCATAAACCAAAAGGCATACGTCTATAAGCATAAGTTCCAAAAGGACAAGTAAAGGTGGTTTTCTTTTGATCAGATTGTGCTACGGGTATTTGAGAAAAACCAGAATAACCATCTAGAAAACAAAAGTGTGTATGCTTAGACAATCTTTCTAACATTTGATCAATGAAAGGTAAGGGGTAATGATCTTTCCTAGTAGCTTTGTTTAATTTTCTAAAATCAATTACCATCCTATAACCAGTTACAATTCTTTGTGGAATGAGTTCATTTTTATCGTTAGGAACAACGGTAATACCTCCTTTCTTAGGGACACAATGAACGGGACTTACCCATCTACTATCAGCTATGGGATAGATTATATCTGCTTCCAGAAGTTTTAATATTTCAGTTCTTACCACCTCTTTCCTCTTAGGATTTAATCGTCATTGGTGGTCGACAACTGGTTTAGCATCAGGCTCCATATTGATTTTGTGCTGACATAGAGTGAGACTAATGCCCTTAAGATCATCAAGAGTATATCCAATAGCAGCTCGGTGCTTCCTCAGAGTTTTCAGTAATCTCTTTTCTTCATGCTCTGAAAGGTTAGCACTAATAATAACAGGATATATCTTCTTTTCATCAAGATAAGCATATTTCAATGTATCAGGTAATTGCTTCAATTCGAATACAGGATCACCCTTAGGTGGAGGAGGACCTCCAAGAGTTTCAACAAGCAAATTATGTTTCAGGATGGGTGGCTGATCAAAGAACATTCTATCTATTTCATTTCTTTCATTCATATGCATATCGTTCTCATGGTCTAGCAAATATTGTTCTAACGGATCAGTAGGAGGTACGGCAATAGAAGCAAGACCAATAATTTCATCCTTACTAGGCAATTCTTTATCATGAGGTTGTCTACGAAATTTGGAGAAATTAAACTCATGAGACATACCACCAAAATCAACACTAACAATTTCTTTAGCGCAATCAATCTTAGCATTAACAGTGTTCAAGAAAGGTCTACCAAATATAATGGGACAAAAATCATCTTGTGGAGAACCAAGGACTAGAAAATCAATAGGTATTTGATTTTTCCACACAAGACTTCAACATCTCTAACGATCCCAAGCGGTGTAATGGTGTCTCTGTTTGCAAGTTTAATAGTAACATCAATGTCCTCAATTTCAGCAGGTGCAATATCATTCATAATTTCTTGATATAGGGTAAATGGAATAGCACTCACACTAGCACCCAAATCACATAAGCCATGATAACAATGATCTCCTATTTTAACTGAGACAACAGGCATGCCCACAACGGGTCTGTTTTTATCTTTAGAATCAGGTTTAGCAATTCTAGCTGCTTCATCGCAGAAATAAATAACATGCCCATCTATATTATCAACCAAGAGATCTTTAACCATAGCAACATTAGGTTCAACTTTAATTTGTTCAGCGGGTCTAGGTGCTCTAATATTACTTTTGTTAACCACAGTTGAAACTTTAGCATGTTTCTTAATCCTAACAGGAAAAGGTGGTTTCTCAATATAAGCGGTAGGCACAACTGGATCAACATGGTAAACAATTGTTTCTTCTTTAACACTAATGGGTTCCTCAATCTTTTCTTTAACAGGGGGGTGATATTTAAATCACTTCTCCTTAGGGAGATCAACATGAGTAGCAAATGATTCACAAAAGGAAGCTACTATCTCTGAGTCAAGTCCATATTTAGTGCTAAACTCATGAAAAGCATCTGTAGTCATGAAAGATTTAACACAATCGAACTCAAATATTATACCTGACTCGTTACCTTTGTCGAGTTCCCAATCTTCAGAGTTACGTTTAATTCTATCCAGAAGATCCCATCTGAATTCAATAGTTTTCTTCATAAAGGAGCCAGTCGAAGAAGAATCGAGAGTATTTTGATTATTATGAGAAAGCCGAGCATAAAAATTATGTAAGATAATTTCCTTTGCGAGCTCATGATTGGGGCATGTGTACATCATGTACTTAAGCATCCCTCAAGATTGAGCGATGCTTTCTCCTTCACGAGGCCAAAAATTATATATATAATTCCGATCACGATGAACCAAATGCATAGGATAAAATTTCTGATGGAATTCTAGTTTCAATCGGTTCCAGTCTCATGTATCGGTATCATCACATAGCCTATACCATGTCAATGCCTTTCCCCCCAAAGATAAAGGGAATACTTTCTTCTTAACTCTATCTCCGGATAAACCTGCAAGCTTAAACAATCCACAAATTTCATCCACATAGATCAAGTGCATATCAAGATGTATTGTTCCATCTCCTGCATAAGGATTAACTAGCAGTTTCTCTATCATACCCGAAGGAATTTCATATTCAATATTTTCAGTAGGTGCAGTAGGTTGAGGAGCAACTCTTGGTGTTTCCGGTCGAGGTGAAGATACCCCGAACAAACCCCTCAAAGGATTACTTTCCATAGTGACAAGTGACAATAAATTTCAGCACGTAATATAAATGTTTCCTTACCAAATTCCACTCACCAAAGGCGCTTCACTCCCCGGCAACGGCGCCAGAAAAGAGTCTTGATGACCCACAAGTATAGGGGATCAATCGTAGTCCTTTCGATAAGTAAGAGTGTCGAACCCAACGAGGAGCAGAAGAAAATGACAAGCGGTTTTCAGCAAGGTGTTTTCTGCAAGCACTGAAATTATCGGTAACGAGTAGTTTGATAGCAAGATAATTTGTAACAAGTGACAAATAATAATAGTAACAAAGAGTGCAGCAAGTTGGCCCAATCCTTTTTGTAGCAAAGGACAAGCCGGAACGATCTCTTATAGTAAGTAAAGCGTTCTCGAGGACACATGGGAATTTCATCTAGTCACTTTCATCATATTTGTTCGATTCGCGTTCGCTACCTTGATAATTTGATATGTGGGTGGACCGGTGCTTGGGTGCTGTTCTTACTTGAACAAACCTCCTACTTATGATTACCCCCTCTCGCAAGCATCCGCAACTACGAAAGAAGAATTAAGATAACTCTAACCATAGCATTAAACATATGGATCCAAATCAGCCCCTTACGGAATAGCGCATAAACTAGGGTTTAAGCTTCTGTCACTCTAGCAACCCATCATCTAATTACTATTCCACAATGCATTCCCTTAGGCCCAAAGATGGTGAAGTGTCATGTAGTCGACGTTCACATGACACCACTAAGAGAATCAACAACATACATATCATCAAAATATGGAACGAATACCAAATTCACATGATTACTTATGACAAGACTTCTCCCATGTCCTCAAGAACAAAAGTAACTACTCACACATCATCAACATGCCCAAGATCAGTAGGGTATTGAATAGCATAATAGATCTAAACATATAATCTTCCACCAAATAAACCAACTAGCATCAACTACAAGATGTAATCAACACTATTAGCAACCCACAGGTACCAATCTGAGGTTTTGAGACAAAAATTGAATACAAGAGATGAACTAAGGTTTGAGATGAGATGGTGCTGGTGAAGATGTTGATGAAGATTGGCCCTCCCACGATGAGAGGGTCACTGGTGATGTCGATGGCGACGATTTCCCCCTCCCGGAGGGAAGTATCCCTGGCGGAATCTCTCCGCCGGAGAGCAAAAGTGCTCCTGCCCAAGTTCCGCCTTGAGACGGCGACGCACCGTCCCAAAAGTCTTCTCTATATTTTTTAGGTCAAATGCGCTTATATACCAGAAAATGGGGGCCAGAAGTGGGCCAGGGGCTCCACGAGGTACCAGGGCGCGCCTGGGGGGGTAGCGCGCCCTGGTGCCTCGTGGGCACCTGGGTGGCCCCTTCTGGTACTTTTTGCTTCCAATATTTTTTTTATATTCCAAAATAAATCTTCAGAAAATTTAAGCTCATTTGAAGATGTACAGAATAGGTATCTCTGACATAGCTTTTTCAGGTCCAGAATTCCAGCTGCCGGCATTCTCCCTCCTTGTGTAAATCTTGCATATTAAGAGAGAAAAGGCATTAGAATTGCTCCACAAAGTGTTATATTGATCAAAAACTTTATAAATAACAGTAGCAAAACATGATGCAAAATGGACGTATCAGGCAGTTGAGCCGGTGCTCAGCGGTGACCACGGGCTCTCCGTCCTCGTTCATGCCTATCTCGAACTTGAAGACATCACCTTCATACTTTGTGAGGCCGTAGAGCTCGCCATTGCAAAAGGTGATGTCCTCCAATCTCCTGCGCAACCTACGTTTTGGTGTCGTCCACACGCTGTCCGGATAGCCAACTCTACAGAGCGCGATGCCACGGAACTCGGTTATGGACTTATGGTGGCGAGGATACAATCATGTGAGGTGGGCGGCTTGGAGAATACAAGTTTGTCCCCGCAGAAGATCCCCCACTGCTTCTCGGGGAGCGCCACCTTGGCGCCCGAGAAGAGGTTCACAATGCTCAATGGCGGGGACGAGATGACCCAGCCACCGTCGTGGCAGCCGAAAAGCTGCTCACTGCTCGGGAGCTGGATCCGCACGATGGCGCCGTCCTCGAGGCACTGCAGGTGCTTCGTCTTGCTGCAGTCGGAGGACTCGAGGAGTAGCCATGGCAGCGCGGCGGTGGGCGGCACCGCACGTGCCGCAGCGCGCCACGATCGGCAGACTGCGGCGAAGCGCACGCGGCCGCGTGGCGAGGCAATCATGCGGTACACGACGTCGAGGATGTCATCTGGGAGCGCGGACGACCAGCACCGCAGCTCGGCCGTCGCCGCCGCACGCACGCGCTTCGCTTCCGCCGGTTCATCGCCGGGCGGCGGCCATCTGGGTCAAAAATCTGGCGTGTGGAGAAAAGCGAAAGAGTTGGTGCGTACTAGGTTTACTTGCTTGGTGCGCAGTCAGTGCGGGCACGAATCACTTGGATATCACAAATAATCTCGGCACGGTTAGCGTGCTAGGTTTACTAGCTTTTTCCGCCAAGATTTTACTCGATTTTTGCTCCACCAAAGGCATCAAACTTTTGGAAAATAAGTATTTTTTTTGTTAGCAAATATATGTCCATAATTTGTACTACTCACGTGCTGGCCGTGACACCAAGATTACAAAATATATTCCACCGCCTGTCGAATTCCAGAGAAACGAGGATACTCTAGTTTGGAAAAGTGGCTAGCTATCTCTTTGAACATTCCGCAGAATTAGCAGAAATAATAAGATTCACGGAAATCATTCCACGGGAATCCAAACAACTCATGCTGGAAATTAGCATCAATTAATTCCATCGAATCTTCATCAGATACGAATTTGAACAAGATTTTACTCACGATGAAACACAACACATATGTAGGCATCCATCACAGCCTCATTACATTTATCATAAAATATATTGGGCAAGACCTCAAAAGAATGTTTTTTTTTTTATAAAGAGAGTTTCCTCTCCGATTTCTATTATTAGAAATCACCAAGTCTCTCAAAAGGATGTTTGATTACCAAAAGGTATTCGGTCACTGCAGGAATCAAGAAACGGAATGAAATGGCGATGAGTGTGGAGATTTTATTTTGCTGAAATTTTGGTGATATCACTCCTACAGGGTGGAGACAATGGGGTCGTCGGTCCGTGGATTTTCCTCTAATTTGATCGTCTTCCCCAAGGATCAGAAAGATTTCGTTTCAAGTTTTTTTTTCAATCTGCTGCACCGACTATACTTGATCAATAACATAAGTTACCTGGTGCGGTACCAAAAAATCAATGGGCTGCACATAACTGGTGGCCTTTGGCACAACGACTAAGCTCCGTAGAACAAGACATGCTCAAGATTGATGAGAAGAAACAAATTTGGAAGCATTAACACTTTACAAGGTATAATCCGCTACCACAACTTCAGGTACAGACACTTTCAGCTCGACTAGTCAACAGCGGATTTTCAGCTCATGTTCCAAAATTCTAGCCGTCTAGGTTGTCATACGTTCACGCACACGGTCAGCAGAAGACAAACATATCCTTGTCCGAAGAAATCAGCCTCCGTGCAGACGACGTTCCAACGATCCGCTCCAGCTGCAACAGAAAATGTCGGCCCATGTTAACTTCTTTGCTAGGCGCTCGAATACAATCAAACTGAATTTTAACAAAACACCACAGAAGAAATCCAATGTGTATATGAGCCAGCTATCGACTATCAGGCTCCAACATGCTTTTCACAACGCGGTCCACATTGTAACTTTTGATGCGCTACGAACTTAGTAGCTGCGGTGTTGTACATGGAACCAAACTTTTACATGGAACGGTTATCTCACCTTAAGGAGGTCCAGACGAGAAAAGAGCACATTGCACCTGGGATTTGCTGATTCACCGAGCATATTCACAAGCTGAAACAAAAAAGGGAAACCCCAAGGTCAAGATAGATAAATCGTTTAGGCTTCCACGGCGCAGCTTCAGACATGCTAGTACGTGGTGCTATACAGTCGCATTCTAGTCAATATACATACCTCTGGATAGAAATCCTTTCTCCCTGGCAATGAGTAGATGACCAAATGATGTCCTCCCCTGATCTGAATATTTAAAGGTTAAAACTTGAGTTTTAAGCATTAACTAATGAACACTCAAGTGTGTGCTCATGAACGACGGAAAAGCACATCATAACAAGTACTCAAAGGAGGGCCTTTTAGATGCTATGACCTTGTATCTGTGGAAGAAGTGAGATCTCTCACTATAAAGCAAGATCTTCTTCTGGCCCTCAAAGAACCAGAGTCTTGCACGAGATATATCCTGTTGTGACGTCGCCCTAATATATGAGCACATATAGGTAGTTACTATACGCACAAGACAAAACATATTCATGATGAAAATGAAGACTGAGAGCAGACCCCTTTTAGTAGTTGAGCAAACAAAATAAGCTACAAGAATAAGGAAGATCCACTTACTCCCCAATTCTACAGAAAGAAGCATCCTGAGATTTTAAAAAACTGCTCAGCCTGATGTATTCAAAATAGGAACTGGCGAATAACAGCACTCCGCCCTGCATATTTGCAACAAACAATCAGAGAATTTTACACATGTAATTCCAATCCACTAACATAAATTTTTCCTCCAACGTGGCGCCATTTCCAGACAAGTATGGCACATCTACCAACAAGATTTACTGCAAAATGCACAACCTTCTGGTACACCTCCGACAAATACTGTTGTAAAACTTTCATGGGCAATAATAACATTAAGTATGTACATCCCAATGCTACAAAATGGTATGTTTGGCTCCATCCCTCCAAAATGTTGTGTGCTGTCAGATGCAGCCCATAGTTTTCTTGAACTCTTAAACCCCCTAATGTTTCTAATTAGTTATCAAGGCCTACTCCTACAGGTTGACAATATTTAAAGTTAATCCTCCTACCAATGTCGAGAAATACCGAATTCAAGTGAACATGAGAGCATTGCAGATATTAGGAGTATAGAAGAAACAATACCTCATCTGACTCCTGAATCTTTGGGTACACCTGTATCATTACATTATAGAAGTCAATGATAGGATATACATATATAGAAGCAAAAAAGAATTTGTTAAGAGTTGTTCCAACAATTAAGAGTCAAGACCATAAGAAGTGGCCAAATAAAACTGTATACGACTTCATAATTTTACACGGCACCAAACACTGAAAGCGATTATTTGTGTGCCATGATATCATGTGGGTTCAGCACTTCTGTCTACAACTACACGTCCCAGCTTGTTCCTAATTTTTTGGTGTAGCTAAACACTTTTCACAAAATTGTCACAACATGATCCCCATGTCTAAGTTTACAATTTTGCTGGAGCACTTGATTTCGGTTTAAACTTGTTAGCTCTTCAGGCGGTAAGGCGAGCACGCACCGCCCTGACGCCGAAGCGATGCCTAAGCGCCTAAGCACCCATGATGGGCAAAATTGCAAGGCGCTGTCAGGACACCTTACCGCCTAAGCGTCCAAGGCGGGACGCCTGCATTACGCTAATACTATAAATCTTTCTGCCCGTTCTTGCACACAACTTTTGTTGAGGTCAGTCAATGGCCGACAGCTACTGGCCTTGATGGAGTGGATTACACGCAGAACGACACTAAGGTGGCTTCCGTCCATACCACATTACACAACTGCAATGAGAATGAGTTTCTCCAAGAGGTCCGCGCACGATTGCTGCAGGTTCAACAGCATACCGGGAAGTACCATGACAGGTGGCACCATGAGCTCGAGCTCCCTCTTCCCGTCAGCGCACACTAACATGATGTCTACCCCTGCTCAGAGTGCTCCATGCCCTCAAACGTCATGGAATCAGTCACGTCCTTTTGCACTGGGAGGGCACAGCTCCTAACGATCTATTTGGGAGCGCCTTGATGAGTTTGTCCAACACTACCGTCAGTTTCAGGTCGAGGACGAGTTGCTTGACAAGGAGGGGAGAGATGTCATTTGGGGCATCTCCAAAGGAGACCCTCAAAGCTCCCGTGTATGTCCGGATTGTGGTGTCCGAACCACTTTTGCATCCAATGGGGACTCCTATCGGTCCGCGGAGTGGTCCTGACGGCCGTTTTGCTGCAAACCGGAAGCAACTTGGCGGGAGCTATGCGGGAGTCCGAACATACACTTGACCAACAAAAAACAACCACGTGGTCCTCCTCTCTTTTCTCTCTCTACACATGCATGGTCCCCCCCTCTCCTCTCTCTCCTCCTAACCGGACACCACACACAATATCCAACCAAAAGCAAACACATGCATGGTCCCCCTCTCCTCTCTCCTCTCTCCTCTCTCCTCCCAACCGGCAAATGAGGATTAAGAGAGGAGAGGGGGACCCATGTGTTTGCTTTTGGTTGGATATTGTGTGTGGTGTCCGGTTAGGATGAGAGAGAGGAGAGGGGGACCATGCATGTGTAGAGAGAGAAAAGAGAGGAGGACCACGTGGTTGCTTTTTGTTGGTCAAGTGGATGTGCGGACTCCCGCATAGCTCCCCCCAAGTTGCTTCCGGTTTGCAAGAAAACGGACGTCGCGGACCGATAGGGGTCCCCATTGGATGACAAAAATGGTCCGGACACCACAATCCGGACATATCGGGAGCTTTGAGGGTCTCCTTTGGAGATGCCCTAACATACAGCCACTGGCAACCAGGACCCATGGCTGCGGAAACAGCGGAGAAGCCACAGGCTGATTTGGAGGAGGCACCACACCCAGATAAGGATTTAGGTTGGTTCTCCTTACATAATTGTTTACATAGAGTAGTTTACACATTAATTGTGTACTGTAAAGACGAATGATAGTTGTGAAAATGAGCTCAGTGTGCTGAATTCCATAATGCATTTATCAAGCATGCAATACAAGGACAAACGGACTCACCTTTGTGCAGAAATATTCAAAGCGGGCATCATCAAGTTCACTGATAGAAGATGCATCAAACCGTTCATACACCTGTGTAGTGATTGGACAGTGAAAAACATTTGTAATTTCATCAATATTGTTTTAGCACTAAGATGTGTCTGTTGACCAGGCCCATCCAAAATTTGTTAGATAACTCAGCACAAGCCCTGATTCTTGGCATTAAAATTCTGTTCCAATGCACTGGCATATCTGGACAGTAAATTTGCAACAATGTGATGGAGTCTGGAGAGACACAAGGAATTAACTGACCTGTCGTATTTCGAGCTGTATTTTGGGAAGAACACCTGTAAACTCAGTCACCAGCTTAACCTTCAAAAGTTGAGTTCCAGCATGTTAGAAACATGAGTTCAACACGGTAAATAGCTTAGTGACTTCCAGCATACTATATTACCTTTCCCTCATAATTTAAGCATAATCCATTGAACAAAGCATTCATCTCTGCTCAGCAGGCAACAAATTAGAACATAAATAGGTTTATGAGATGAGTAGATGACAATGCAAAAAAAAGGTCAATTCTATGTAGCACAATTAAGAATAGAATAGCAAGTGTCACTTTATACTTGCACAACTAATGCAAGCAATTTGAATACCAAAGAACCATGCATAACACCAGTGAACACATGCACCACTGGCAAAATTAATAAAAATGTTTAGCAAATAAATGCAGATCATGATTAAAAGCATAACTAGTTTAATTTTAGTTGATACTGAAAATTCAACTGAATGATATAAGCTGAAGCATAGAAAAATGGAGTCAAAATTATGGTCAGAGTTCCAAGTGAAATTCCATGCCTGGCGTAAGATACGAGCTTAAGATTATTGTTTGCCGATAGTACCGTGCTTGCTCGTCCAGGTACCTTATAGCCAAATAAAAGGAAATGTAACAAGCATGAAACTGACCCCACAAACGTCAAATCAGGAATAAATTCCAAGTTATGTTGCAATTCATAATACAGTGAGTTGGCGTCTTTAGATAGAAGTACGGCAATAGAAGATGCCATACAGAGATAAATATCCATGAAAAAAAGAATTATCATGGCCTGATCCGCATCACATTGGTTACATGCTCTTTTGAAGGCAAATGGTTTAGTTGTTCAAGAACAGCATGCAGATGCGACCAATTCTACATTTATAAATAACAGAGTTATTTTTACCAGCAGGCATCAGAAAATAAGTATAGCAAATTATTTGAGTTATGAGTTTAACCTGCATAGATATCACATCTGCGTAATCAACCACCACTATCTGCACAGAACAAATGTATTGATAATTTAGACCTTGTACAGAGAAAAAAAAAAAACTGAATGCGCAGAGTTACTGTTCCTTCATGGAAGTCTATGTTGACTTGTCATGGCTTCAACTATACAAATTGAAACACAGGGTTTCTTATTACAATACTTTAGCAACTTTGAAGTATTGTGAAATACTTCTGAGACCAATCTACCAAGTATGAGTAACTTTTCTAAAACTAAGTTTCTTGGCATATGGTCAGAGTGCTACAAGTTAATATTCATGAGTCAAAGAACTACAAGTTTTAAAATATACCCAAATCAAAGAAGTACAAGTTAATAATTCAATTACATACAAGGTTTAAATTAAATATCGTGAGCTACAGGTACTTTGGACAAGCGTTGCAATAGCCAGAGCTCCGTCAATTACCATTTGGACACATCCCACGCATAACATTCTGGAGCAATTAACAGGAATTGACATGTGTAATTTATTGACATGTTTGTCCACTGAACATGAGCTAGGTAAATTTAATTTGAAACTTATAGCTCCTAACATACTAATGGTTTACAAAAATGAATTGGATTGGAGGGAGTAATATATAGGAATGGAGATAGTAGTAAATAGAAAATAGTATATGGATTGGCATGGAACTAACTTCAATTGATGACAGGAAATCAGAATCGTTTTCCTTGGGACGTCCTTTTTTCTTGGTAACTTCACCTCCATCGATTTTCTGATAACAGGCATGTATAATAAGGTAGAGGATAATAATACTTCAGCAAGAATGTGCGCATTTAATCAGAAGAACAACTGAGATGAGATGGATTTGAAAGCACAGTAATGTGAGACCACATCGAGATCAAGTTCTTATCACAAATAACATTGGTGGTTAATGGAATAATAAACAATACGTATTTGTTGTTGAGAACTATAAAAAGGGATCATGTTTTCTTTTGCCCAATGGGATCGCACCTACATAGTGGATCAGCAAATCCAACAGCAGGTTGATATGTACCTCATGCTTTAAGGTTCCTCTTCTCCCTGCATGAAAGACACCTCTCTACCCCAAACACCCTTCTTCCATAACCTCTCTTTTCGCAAGAACACCTTTGTACCAAAGTTGCTGCTTGCAGTTGCCACAAAAGTCAGCACCTTAGCGCATTGTCCATATTGTATCGTACTATGATTTGCACCTCCCTTCCAAACTTAGATGCTCCTGAGCTTACCACCACCCATGTCTCAGATACTGCCATTGGTGCATCGACATGCTCTGTGCCCCCCCTTCTACAAACTTATCACCAGTCTGTGCCTAGCTGCCTTACCAAACAACAACATCGCTGATATGCTAACATTCTCGCTTTGATGCTCCTGAGCTTACCACCTCCCATGTCTCAGGTACCGTCATTCATGCATCGACATGCTCTGTGCCCTCCCTCCTACAAACTGTATTACCAGTCTTCCTAGCAGCCTCGCCAAACAACAACCGCATTGCTGACATGCTAACATTCACACTCCATTTTCTCACCATCATTACTGGCCAACCAATACCAGTGTGTCCCAGGGAGCTATTAACAGTCCTGCTCCCCGATAACCTCAAACAAATGGGGGCTCAAACTGCCAGACTATAGGGGGTCAGGGGCTGGTCAACCCATCAGGGCTTTGTGCAACAGTAGGATTATTTTTCATCTGTTCCATATGTTTTTTTATATTGTGTTCAATGTAAATTAGGAGTGTAAATTAGGACAGTTGCCTATGAGGTATCCCCAGAACAATAAAAATATACAGCTACTGGAAGCATGAGTAAACATGACTAATTAAGTATATTAAAGAAACCTTTGTTAAAGAGTACTTACAAGTTTAAGCGCTAAAGGAGACGCAACTATGATATCAGAATCGTAGAAATTGCTGTATAGCTTAACAGATTTCCTGCAGAAGCATTAGTTAAAACATTAACTTTTAAAGAAATCTTATACTCCCTCCATTCCATAATGTAGTGCGCCCGCGCTTTTCGAGGTAATGTAGTATAAATATAGAATCCTAAGTAAATTATAAAATAGCAATGTGAAAGGAACAACGAATTTAAGGACATATAGTTTGCTAAAAGCATGAGATCTCACATTGCAGAATAATCAAAGAGTAAGCACAAGGTCCACAAAACACAAGACATTGAAACATTTTACAAGATGAAGTCTTAACAAACAAGTGAATATGAGTTATAATTATATTTTTCGTAATTGATTCTGCTTCTGCTGAGGGTTTGCCTATTCCTTTAACATACTCATGTACACTTCAGAAGCCTGTGATTGGCAATGAAAAACTGAAGAAAAAAATTGAGCTGTTGACAAAAACTGTGGAGAGCACATGGTAGACGCACTTGTCCTCACAACTAGAAAATTATTACAAGGAAAAATTAACAGCACACTTACTTTGTAAATTTTATTCCAAAAAGAAAGTGATCTTCAACATCCCCAGCAAACAGAAGGTTAAAGTCTGTTGGTTTTGAACTATTTGGTTCCTCCAGTTCATCATCTGATTCGCCAAACTCTTTCTTGAATTGTCCCATAGAATTATCCTATAAATGAAAGTAAGAATTCTCTATTTCTTAGCACAAGAGCAAAATAATAACTGAACCAGCGATCATAAATTATACTCCCTCCGTCCCATAATATAAGATACATCCAATATTCTCATATATTGGATGTAATAACGTCTTATATTATGGGACGGAGGGAGTATATGCAAATGATTTGCAGTTCCAAATGGAATTCACAATATAATTTGGCAGCGTATTTCATAGAATTATCCTATAATTTGGCTGCAAAGGTAAAACTGTACCTTCTGTGTCAGCGGAGATAATTGGATTAATCTCTTCACAATGCGTCGTGCAATGCTTTTGAGAGGTAGCAAGAAAAGAACCTAAGGCCATGATATAATACAAAAGAAAATAGCAATTAGTTCAACAGATCAAGATACAACAAAATTACAAGTTGTGTATAAATGGAGGTACAGCAACATTTACTCCTAACAAAAAAGACATAGCATTTACTTAACAAGAAACTATAGCCCATCACACATCTATGCAATGCGTTATGCCAAATAAGATACCGTTTTCTCATATGCGTTGCGACTATCTGACATATACCTTTGGACGTGTAAAACCCTGATCGCGGTATGAGTCGTCCTCCATAACATCTGTGTTAGCATCATTCCTAAGCTTTGCATCATTCTTAATGACAACATCTCTTGTCCTATGAACACGGCTCAACTGCGATTATGACAATATTGCACATTAGTCAGCATCATAACAGGTACAGTAATGACGCTACTCCCTCTACTAAAGCAGCGTCAATTAATTTGGATCGGAGGGAGTGCCGAATAGGGATTGTGAAACTTACAGCATGCATAAGATATGCATCCATAGTACTGGAATGCACCTTACTACCCTTAAGATAAAATGGCTTCTTATTACAATGCATTATGTCACGATAACTATTACCTGTAACAGATAATTAGGATCAGAAATAAACTTAACATAAGTGATAGAGAGAGCGCACTATACACCAATTTACGGAGGAAGCATGACATGGAAAGCCACAATTTGCCTTAGATCTGCTTAATTATTCGATAAACAAGGTGTATAAATGGAGTTGGTAACTTGGTATGTATGCTAAAAGCCTAAAACCATATTGGTAACAATTCTTTTCTCAAAAATAGCGAGAATATGGATCAAGAAGAGACATGCACAGCATAATCTTTAGGATAAGGGAACTGCAAAAGGTGCTTTATGTTTCTATACGCCAAATTCACCAAGACGGGCACCTGACAAAGTAGGATTAATAAACATCACCAATTCTCAGGGGCATTTACTGTTTTGAGTAGTTATGGACAGTATTAACTAGTTCTGCAGAGGGGGAAAACAAAAGACCCCACCCATCCACCCACCTACCCAACAAAGACACCCCAAAACAAGTTCAGCTTGTTTGTGAACAAAATAGTTTCAATCCTTCAGGTCAAGCGGAATAACAGAAAGCCCACATTTGGATCAGTTGAGAACCTTAAAGGGCCGCAGTCTTCCATCTGGAAGAATGTATCTTAAAATCTTTACTTTCCCCTACTAGCAGAATGGGCAGAGAAACTCCTATCGGCTTCTTTGGGAAAGAAAAAATCTGCCTGGTTCACTTTGGAGATCAGTTTTAGAGTTACCACACATAAACATGTAGAATAAGTATGTCATCGCATGGAATTTACAGTTGTAAGTCCTGATCCAACTAAAATTATGGCCACTTTTCTGTTGTTGGGCTGTGCTACAAGAACTAATCAGAAATATGGATCTTTGAGAATTCTAGAAAACTAACTCGCTTATTCCTCTCAGGTAGCACTATTGATTAATTAATACTCCCTCCGTCCCATAACATAAGATGAGTATATCGGTTGTAATAACACCTTATGTTATGGGACTGAGGGAGTATATCTTAAGGTAATGAATGGTATGTGCTTTTAGTAGGCACCAATTCTAAACTGGGCAACTTTAATGTTCTACTGAGTCATGTCATTTGTGAACTAAGGCACTAACTAAAAGATAATCAAATAGGAAAACTTACAAAGTGAGAAGAACCTCGATCTATAATTCAAGTCATCAGAGAGGATTTTTTGCCAGTGGTCCTTCAGCTTTCCTTTGACATCAACAAAAGGATCATCAGAAGCTCCCTGAAAGAACAAAGCATTAAGAATCAGCTTTCAATACGAAGCTGCCTGAAGTATTTATTATTCAGAAAATCATCCCTGCACTAGTAATGAAGTTGATAACTCAGTACGAAGCAGCTGAGTAATTTAATAACTAATGTGATGGATCAAGTACACAAACACAGAGGAGCAGGGACAAATATTTCAGCAGGACTTGCACTTTGAAAAAGCACACTTCATGTACCACTGTAAACATATTGCAAGTAACTACAGATGGCTGTGGAACAGAGAAATGCACCATAGTAACCCCTCACAAAAGTGTTATAAAATAAATATAGGTCATAAGGTGATTTAAGGACATGATGAACATGAAATTTTGGTCTTTAAATTACACATATAAATATACCGCTATCAAAGGCTCAAGTTCAGTGACCCGCATTTCAAGGAGAAACAAGATAATCAATCAGAATAATTTAATGAGAGCATATCATGATGTAATTCCATAAAGTACCTTAATTTGTTCACCTGTTCCAACCCATTTGGATTTTGGAATGTCCTCTGCAGGCATCTCCCATTTAAATTTACTCTTCTGATTCACTAATGCATTCACTTCATCATTTGCTAGAACGTGAGTAACATGACGCTGAAATGAACTAGAACAAACAAAAGGGGGTGGTGTTAGAACGAGTTATATGAACATATCATACATATAATGCAAGAAAATAAAATGATGCAGTAGAGGAAACATCAAACGAGCATTCTTAAACCTAGACATGTAGGACAAAGATGGTGGCCTAATACACTATAACCAAAAACTGAATGACCGATATCATATAAAATAATATAATACTTGTTCATTATAATAGCAATAATATGCGTCCCAGTCACTGAAGAAAAAAATATGTGAATATTGTTGCATTAATAGCACCAACCATGACGACTCCATTTCATCAAAAGCATCATTTTTATTGCTTATCATATCATGTGCCTCATCCTCACTGGAAACAGTGCAATCATCTGAGTCATCATCATCACTCTGATGTAGGCCTTGAGGGCTCTCATTGGATGGTTTCTCACGTCGAACAGCCTTCACTGCTATGATTCCAGCTGCATGCAATATTCAAGTAATTAACCAACAAAAATGGAAAAGGGCATACTGACACATTGCACGTCACTGTGCAAAGAATATTGAGCCAGTCATAATGTCTGACAAAATAACACCACTATAAAATACTTGTTGGTGAAACCTATGAAGAGCAACTTGTCGCTTTATGTTAATAGATGTGAAATGTACAGCCCAATAGAGACCTCCAAGAGCACAAAAACAATAGAGAATAAACCATACGACCAAGAACACAAAGAAGTAAAGTTTGGCTCAAAATGAATAGAGATGAAATTGAATTAGAAGAAGAGTTTGCTCTTCATATATGAAATGTTGCTCTGTGTTGGATGCCCTGAGCATGTTGCTCTGTTTTTCCATTTTGCTTTGCGCTTCGGCACTAGAATCTCGGCTATTTAAATGACTTTGTTTATCGGTTTCCTTTCATATATGAAATGAAATCGGGGGTGTGCCCCTCAATTCGAAAAAAGAATTAGAAGAAGAGGTGGAGCAGTACTATTTATATTAGAAAGAAACACATTCAACCGTGAAAGTACACCCCTTCCAATCCACTAATAAGATCATCAAAACTTTACGAATAACCTGGAGAAGGTTCATGAATCATGTATATCTAAGTTGGACAGTTACATACTTACTGAGTATTAAATGGATGGCTCCAGCACTAGCCATTGTCATGAAAATAAATTCTTTTCGAAGTATACCCAGACATTTTCTACTATGTACCAGTTTCTAGCCTGTACTGCCACGGTACCTCAGCTTCTAAGTGTAAACTAAACTACTGAGCCCAGAAATTGAGTTATCATTTACTCATATTCCTCTAGAACACAAGACTTCACCAACTACCAGCATACAATTCCACATAATTTTAGAATGAAACAAGTGAGGAGGAAATCGAAGCATTACGGATTAACGCATACTCTATTATTATTATATATATTGCCACTGCCTGCCAAAGAGAGAAAGTGAATATGATTCACACAGTAACGAAAACCAAACCTGGAGAGTCAGGAAGACCATCGTCAAGCACCGGCCTTTTGGGCTTCGCACGGCGCCTCTTCTGACCTGAAACCACACGACAGCGACATGAGGGAAGATGAACTGAGCAAGGTACAAATTCAAAGCTTCAGGCAAGAGACAGTGACAAAGGTTTCATACCTCGAGGAGTAGCCGCCGGAGAAACGGGCTTCAGCTTCCCCATCGGCAGCAAAGGACCGCGATGACACCAAATGTTCAGGCTCTGCTATGAATACATTAACCGAATTAAACTAGCAGTATAATGAACAGAACAGACAAATCAATTTCAGAAGTGGCAATGGATTTTTTGCCCCGAAATTGTTTTCGGTTCATACAAAAATTATCATTATCATGTGCTCCTACATACACACCAAAACATGATGATTTATGATTACTAACCTATACACACATGGGACTGTCTATATATTGCTCACTGCCTCTAATGTAACAAATAATTGCCAAAATTTATGACTAATCCCTGCAGATACAAACCTAAACACGTAGTGCAGTGTCTACATAATCTAGCACATTTGGTCAGTGTCAATCAGCTTGCAGCAGGGGAAGTCAAGTCTAGTGCTGCCTGCAGTGCAGCAGACAAGAGAGGGCGGAGGGGGGGGGGGGTGCAGGTCGCCGGAGTATCAAAGTTCGCCGGAGGAGAGTGGAAAAGGGAGAGGGGGAGCCTTACCTGCGTCGGCAAGAGAGAGCGAGGGGATGAGGAGGCGGCCGGCGGCGGCGGCGAGCGAGGGGGGCGAGGAAGCGGCCGACGGCGGTCTGGGGTTTAGAAACGAACGATAGGGTTCGAGGGCCCAAATGACCAAGAGACTAGGAGAGCCTTTATAAATTTGGCCCTATGGAAGAGTTGTCAGTTGGCGGGCCCAATGGGCCAAAGGGGATCGCCACATTTGAAAGAGCGGAGATAACAAATTCTACGTATGCAACCCTCAAAAAAACAAATTCTACGCATGTCTCAAAGAAAAAAATCTCATGATTCTCAAAAAAAAAAAAAATGCCGAT
This sequence comes from Elymus sibiricus, assembly GCA_039707655.1. Lineage (NCBI taxonomy): Eukaryota > Viridiplantae > Streptophyta > Magnoliopsida > Poales > Poaceae > Elymus > Elymus sibiricus. The sequence continues at coordinate 435,716,493 of CM077666.1, forward strand.
CGATTCCACTGCGGGCATGGGTCCGGCGGCGCTGCCGGAGACCACGGTGAGCAGAGAAGAGGCCTTCGCTTCGCGGGGAGGAGTTCATCCTGGAGGACGATGCGCAGAATGCCCCGTCGTCAAGAGGCGGCAGCATTCACGTCGTCATCACTTCCTGGGAGGGTACAATGGTGTTTTTGGTAGTAGAATACATTGTCTCAAAACTGAAAAGTGATTCCGGACAGGGGTGTTTCTACACTGACGCAAGCTAGGCGCCATTGTTTTTCAGTGTCTTGGATGCAGAATAATGTTTTTGAGCACTGACATTTACCAGATCCTCAAACAGTTCACCCAAAGCTTTCATAGCTCAGTTGGTTAGAGCACCCGTTTAGTAAGCGGGAGGTCTTGAGTTCAACTCTCAATGAAAGCATTTCCCTTTTTAGATAACATTTTGGGTGTTCCCTGAACTAATAATAGTTCATTTTGTATTATCTTGCGGCATCATCTATGGCTATGGGTATCGAAGTAAAAGTTGCGACCATTATTACAAGAGAAAAGTATGTTTTTCGTCTCTCAAGTTCCCAAAAAGTATAGAATTGGTCCCTTAAGATTTTTTTGGTATACATTTGGTCCTTCAAGTCTCAAAAATAGCTAAGTTTAGTCCAAAACCAGATTTTGACCAGGTTTGACCGCCCAGACTTTGACCGGGTTTGACCGGATGAAGAGTAAATTCAAAAACAGTTCAAAAAAATCTGAAATTTTTTGGCATGCAAAATGCTTACATGCCTAAGGTGCGTGCCAAATTTCCTGGTCTTTCGACACTCGAGGCGCCCGTGGGAAAAAAAACAAAAAATATACTCCTGATGAACAGTAAATTAGAAAAAATAGCAAAAAAATAAAAAAATCTGAATTTTTTGGGGGTTCAATATACTGGGGTGCGCTAGGCGCGTGCAAATTTTTGGCATTTTTGGACATTCGAGGGGCTCGTGGCAAAAAAACAAATTTTCGCTCACAAAAAAATAGCCAAAATTTGTTTTTTTTTGCCACGAGTTCCTCGAATGTTGAAAGATGCCAAAAATTTGCATGGGCCTTGCACCCCAGTATATTGAACCCCAAAAAAATTCAGATTTTTTTGATTTTTTTTTCGAATTCACTGTTCATAGGGAGTAGATTTTTTTTTTTTTGCCACGGGCGCCTCGAGTGTCGAAAGACCAGGAAATTTGGCACGCACCTTGCGCATGTAAGCATATTGCATGACAAAAAAAATCAGATTTTTTTGAACTATTTTTGAATTTTTTTCGAATTTAATGGTCAAACCCGGTCAAAGTCTGGGCGGTCAAACCCGTTCAAAATTTGGTTTTGGACTAAATTTAGCTGGTTTTGAGACTTGAAGGACCAAATGTATACCAAAAAATCTTGAGAGACCAAGTCTATACTTTTTGGGAACTTGAGGGACGAAAAACATACTTTTCTCTTATTACAAGACCATGATCAAAGATGGTGGCCTAATACACTATAACCAAAAACTGAATGACCGATATCATATAAAATAATATAATACTTGTTCATTATAATAGCAATAATATGCGTCCCAGTCACTGAAGAAAAAAATATGTGAATATTGTTGCATTAATAGCACCAACCATGACGACTCCATTTCATCAAAAGCATCATTTTTATTGCTTATCATATCATGTGCCTCATCCTCACTGGAAACAGTGCAATCATCTGAGTCATCATCATCACTCTGATGTAGGCCTTGAGGGCTTTCATTGGATGGTTTCTCACGTCGAACAGCCTTCACTGCTATGATTCCAGCTGCATGCAATATTCAAGTAATTAACCGACAAAAATGGAAAAGGGCATACTGACACATTGCACGTCACTGTGCAAAGAATATTGAGCCAGTCATAATGTCTGACAAAATGACACCACTATAAAATACTTGTTGGTGAAACCTATGAAGAGCAACTTGTCGCTTTATGTTAATAGGTGTGAAATGTACAGCCCAATAGAGACCTCCAAGAGCACAAAAACAATAGAGAATAAACCATATGACCAAGAACACAAAGAAGTAAAGTTTGGCTCAAAATGAATAGAGATGAAATTGAATTAGAAGAAGAGGTTGCTCTTCATATATGAAATGTTGCTCTGTGTTGGATGCCCTGAGCATGTTGCTCTGTTTTTCCATTTTGCTTTGCGCTTCGGCACTAGAATCTCGGCTATTTAAAAGACTTTGTTTATCGGTTTCCTTTCATATATGAAATGAAATCAGGGGTGTGCCCCTCAATTCGAAAAAAGAATTAGAAGAAGAGGTGGAGCAGTACTATTTATATTAGAAAGAAACACATTCAACCGTGAAACTACACCCCTTCCAATCCACTAATAAGATCATCAAAACTTTACGAATAACCTGGAGAAGGTTCATGAATCATGTATATCTAAGTTGGACAGTTACATACTTACCGAGTATTAAATGGATGGCTCCAGCACTAGCCATTGTCATGAAAATAAATTCTTTTCGAAGTATACCCAGACATTTTCTACTATGTACCAGTTTCTAGCCTGTACTGCCACGGTACCTCAGCTTCTAAGTATAAACTAAACTACTGAACCCAGAAATTGAGTTATCATTTACTCATATTCCTCTAGAACACAAGACTTCACCAACCACCAGCATACAATTCCACATAATTTTAGAATGAAACAAGTGAGGAGGAAATCGAAGCACTACCGATTAACGCATGCTCTATTATTATTATATATATTGCCACCGCCTGCCAAAGAGAGAAAGTGAATATGATTCACACAGTAACGAAAACCAAACCTGGAGAGTCAGGAAGACCATCGGCAAGCACCGGCCTTTTGGGCTTCTCATGGCGCCTCTTCTGACCTGAAACCACACGACAGCGACATGAGGGAAGATAAACTGAGCAAGGTACAAATTCAAAGCTTCAGGCAAGAGACAGTGACAAAGGTTTCATACCTCGAGGAGTAGCCGTCGGAGAAACGGGCTTCAGCTTCCCCATCGGCAGCAAAGGACCGCGATGACACCAAATGTTCAGGCTCTGCTATGAATACATTAACCGAATTAAACTAGCAGTATAATGAACAGAACAGACAAATCAATTTCAGAAGTGGCAATGGATTTTTTGCCCCGAAATTGTTTTCGGTTCATACAAAAATTATCATGTGCTCCTACATACACACCAAAACATGATGATTTATGATTACTAACCTATACACACATGGGACTGTCTATATATTGCTCATTGCCTCTAATGTAACAAATAATTGCCAAAATTTATGACTAATCCCTGCAGATACAAACCTAAACACGTAGTGCAGTGTCTACATAATCTAGCACATTTGGTCAGTGTCAATCAGCTTGCAGCAGGGGAAGTCAAGTCTAGTGCTGCCTGCAGTGCAGCAGACAAGAGAGGGGGGGGGGGGGGGGGGGGGGGGGTGTCACGAGAGGGTGCAGGTCGCCGGAGTATCAAAGTTCGCCGGAGGAGAGTGGAAAAGGGAGAGGGGGCAAATAAATACTATTCTTTGTTGTTTTCTTTTCTATTTTAGCAAGCAACAAAAATGAGTACATGAGTCATCCCCATCAAATGCTTCGACAAAGTAGGCAGTAGCAACAAAAATAAAGCAAACTTCTTACTGGGCTGTCAATTCATCCAAATATGTTTACATGGACCATCGTAATGCAAGACAGATAAACTCAACATAAAAAACAACAATGATCGAAGATATTATGTACATGACCAAATGTATGACCCAGGGTTAGTGTTGCTCGAAGACCACTTTCCTTCTCATCCTGATCAAGAACTTCAGCTTTGTTTTCACATGATCTCTTTATAGCGTACGTCAAGGCACTTGGTTCTCTACAAACATACAATTTGAATTAGACATCACCATGCATGTAAAAAGGTAATGGGAGATAACTATTCCATTATTTCAAACAAATAAAGGTCAACAGCTATGCTGCTAGAACAACTCTCGTAGCTAGCATGAATAGTACTCCCTCTGTAAAGAAATATAAGAGTGTTTACATCACTACTTTAGTGATCTAAACGCTTTTATATTTTTTTACGGAGGGAGTAGAAGAATGGAATGGTTATATGGCTCTATGTAAATCCACCCATGGGAACAGGACAGCAAAGCAAACCATGGAGAGCTAAGAATGGCATGTACATCAAATAACATCTATAAAGTTGTGGAGTATAGTATGTTTTGTGGCTCTGTTCTGTCGAACTAAGAAGTATGGCATTTCACACAATTCAATTCTGAAAATTTAAAAATTATCAAAACCTGAATTAAATCATGCTATTCATATTACTACTGTACTTAACAATTAAGCATTCTGACAAATGTAAAAATAAAACAGATCATGATTCAAACAACCAGGGTGCTGAGAACTTCTAAACGAATTTATAGCTCCGATTTTGTATCAGAAGTTTAAGAGAAATAATAGAACTTAGGAGATTCTAGAGAGTTTAAACATCAGCAGTGATTTGTTCTTGTTTGAATACCAAGAAGAGACACGACACTTACAGTACTACTAATCCTACCTTTCATCTAAGGGGAAAAGGCACATCAGAAAAATAGAGTTTATCTATGACATTCAGAGCTAAAATTGGTAAATCATCTTGGCACATCAGAAAAAAAAAAGTTTATCTATGACAGGAATCATCCTGAACCAAATCAACAGATGGATGTAGGATATGCCACAGTTAGGAGCAATAAACAACTGTCGAAGCAACATGACATCAAACAGGATAAGCCGTACTTGCAAGATAGTATAACAACAGATGGAGAAAGTACAGGAAAGAAGCAGATCATGCATGGAGACTTGGTAGAGAGGTCGTCAAACTGGAACCCACCTTTGACATCAGTGGCCATGCATAGCAAGATGTTGCCTGCGGTGCAATTTGTGCCTTGCAAGTAAGATGGCGACGCCTTTGACATCAGTGGCCACATTGCCCAACCTAAGAGGCGGCCGGCAGGGGCTGCTGTAGCAGCACACACCAACAGCAAGCCGAGGCAACCTGGGAGGCGGAGGCGGCGACAATGACTTACTAACCACGGGGCAGCCTGCCAAGCATAAATCCCCTTCTCCTCATAAGCTGTAGCCGTGACCGAAGACGACCTCGCAACGTGCCCCTCGCTCCTATGCCTCAAATCACGTACCAGCGAGAGAGCGTACCGGTGCAGAGAAGCCCTTGCGAAAATACTTTTTAGTTAGAAGGCTGGCTGCTGATGAACATTGATTTTAGAACTGTAAACATATCCAAGTAAGACACTACTACAGCAAGAGAATGCAACTGCCAGATAATCTTGGCATCAATGCCGATGTTCCTCCACCTAGCTCCATTCTCTTACTGTCAGAGAATGGAACTAATTCATTTATGACCAAGCAAAAATATCTACCGTACAAGAGCCTTGCGAGAAGAGAGTGGTTTTTCTACACCCCAGCTCGTTGCACCCACGGCGCACCCACGTAAGAAAACATAGCAAAACATTTCAAAAAATTCTGAAACTTTGTGGGAATAATCATCAACAAATGTTATGGGCACTTGCAAAGTTTGGTGGTCAAATAACATTCGAGGAGCACTAATTTTTGTTGATGATCATTCCCACAAAGTTTCAGAATTTTTTGAAATGTTTTGCTATGTTTTTTTGCGTGGGTGCACCGAGCTGGGGTTCAGCCACTACTTTCCCTTGCGAGAAATATAGAAAAAAGATTGAGATGGTTACCTCACAAAATTCCTGCAATTTGATGCTCACTTTGGCAACAAACACTTAAAAGCGGATCATTAACTGAAAGGTGAAGCAGAATTATGAATTACTAACCATTACTTGATGACCTATCTACACAATTGAGAGATTCTGTACGTAGTATTATGCTTATTCATATGAGAATATCACAAAGATGGACATGTACTTTCCTGCTCCTAGACCATGAACTAAAGGGTTATGATTTGCCTCTCTTCCTTCCTTTGTCCTGCCGGGAACCCAACATTACTCATACTCCTTTTTCACGCCGTTAAAATAAAGAATGAAAGAAAAGTCTGAACGACTTCACACAAATAAAATGGCATATGTAATGAAACACATCCAGTGAAAAAATTGTTCTCATTGGAAGCACATCAATATAAAATGAAAAGTATCAATCAACTTTTAAGTTGTAAGCGGACTAAGGTGCAGAACATAATCGTTTGTCATCCTTTGTCGTCTACTTTGATGCCCAATCTGTATACCCGCTTGACAAAAAAAAAACCTGAATCAATTGTTCAGTCCATATATATATATAGAACTCCTGAGGTGCATCATATTTGTGAATCGTAGTTGAACAATGCGGCAGAACACTTGTACGAAAGCAAAAAAATGCAGAGTAGAATTATCAGAAGTCTCCCTAATGACAGGGTATTTATTGTTGCCATTGCACACACACAGTGGATCTTGTTATTCCACCTGCAGTTAGACAAACAAATACTTGCTTGCGAAGATAACGGAAAAACTTGTTATGTGGCCGGGCACATTCTATTGTAGCAGGGATTAATAATTGGACATCACTAAAAAATGCATATGCATGTGATATTGGCATAGTTTATCAGAAAATTTTAATGTGCGAATTAGCAAACACCTTCTGTGTATAGTAGCATCAAGAGGTGAAAAACAAGTGAACTGTAACATCATGGAACCACTGAATCAAAGAGGATACTTAGAATGCAAACATTTTGGAGATGAGAACTCAATTAACCTTTTATCTGGCACCAGCTTCGCATCAGATCAACTTCATGGAGAAAAATAACTTCTACGTAGCATTGTGCTACCCTCTCAAGCTCTCACGCTCTTGTAGATGCATGTAATCCAAAATTCAGAGGACGATAGTGGAGGCCTGATTACATACTGTCGCAGCTGGTGCGGACAGGAACCAAGGCAGCAGCTCACGTCCTCCCTCCTCCATTTTTGAAGCATGCCTTATCAGTACTGCAAGCATGGCCATGCCAAGAAATTGAGAGAATGGGAGCTCACTCCCTCAAGTCGCAACTTCCCTCCAAGACATGTAGCTTTCATAAATAATAATAGACATGAACAACGATGCTTAGAGGCCATCAAAATTATTGGGAAATAACAACTTGTACTACACACACGTGTAATTAAATACTCCTCTAAGTAAATCAGATACCCTAAGAAAGTAATGCTCACATAAAGTAGAATTCTGAAGCGAACTGTGGTCAAGTAAAATATGTCAGACAGGCTTCAGATTTTATGCAAACCAATTACGAAGTTCAGTAACAAAAAAGTTCCCATTAGAGACCAGAAGGTTTAATTCATCGTTGAAGTCCAGATCAATATTCGAATTTTACCAAATCGATTTGCTGGGAAGGACCGGGAGGATGGGGGGCTGACCTTGCAGGTGGGCGTCGAGTACGACATCGTGGACACGGAGGTTGAAGGCGTGGAAACACTTTTCCTGCCCGGTGGCGGGGACGTCGTCGACAAAGCGGCGACGGACGGAGTCCAGGAGGCGCCACGCCTCGATTCTCCTCTGCGGGTTCCTGGAGGCGCTCGAGCACGGCCGTGGCGGCGCCGTACGCCTCGTCGCCGGCGGTTTGCGGACGGATCTGGGCATGCCTCGCGGAGATCCGACGACGATGAGAGGTGGAAGAGAGGAGAGGAGAAGTCAATCAAATTCTCCGATGCGAGAAGGCAGCGGCAGCTCCTCTAGGAACTCGTCGGCGGCGATTGCAGACCTCGGCGGTGTGTCCCGACGGCGACCTGGCCGCTATGAAGGCGGCAGTGGCTCCTCTCAGACCTCGGCGGCGGCGGCTCCCCTCGGATCTCGGCGGCGGTGAAGTGCTCCGCTATGGTCTAACGAGGAAACGGATCGAGGGGAGTCGAGGGGAGCCTCGGTGGCTGATTTTTTTTTTCACCTGTGACCGGGAGAGACGAAAAAAACCAGACGGTGGTGGTAGAAGAGACGAAAAAAAACTAGACGAAGGTGTGAGGTTGAGATGAAAAAAAACCGGACGAAACAGGAATTACCAAGTCGTTCGAGTAGAGATTAGCCCAAGCCACGATACGCCTGCCGGAAGTAGAAACCCCGTCCCATGCATGGTGCACCCGCTTCGTTCCTAAGCCACGTACGTGAGCTTGCTGTTGCTGGCAATGGCATGGCGAAAAGACGGGCACGCAGTTTTTCTCCCACGAACAATGTCGTATAAGCTGCTTGGTTGATGCTTCGTCTTATATAAACTTATATACGTAATAAATTGACGTACGTCTTCGTGTTTTTTTTATCCTCTCTTATCCTAGCATTAGCACTGTTACTAGTAGAAATGCTCGTGCGTTGCACCGGGTGAAAAAGAGGCACAACCTGCTTCATGTATTAAAAAACGTGTATTCCTCAAAACACTATTCCCCAGAACATTGTTGAGCAATAAATAAAGAGTGTGGTTAGCTTAAAAAAACCTGCTTCATGTGCCATTGTGCATCATTTTATATATCCAATTTTAATAAATGTCGATGATAAGGTTAAATGTGGAAATTTTCTTATTTTTTATAAAATTTAACGTTTACATAAAAATTGGAACACCTTTTCAAGAATAGTTAACTTTTTACTAAATAGGAACTTCTCTAAAAAGGAACATTTTTTAACATATGTTTTTTAATAACGTTCTATTTTTGAATATTATATTATATTTGTAATTGTTTTTTGCACTATTTGGGCTTGGCCCAAACATAAGGACTTGACTACACAAACACACGTGCTCTCAGAGAAAGAAGACATTGTCGTTGCGAGACGAACTGCACGCACTGTCCCTCTTCCCGTTCCCCATCTGACTATCCCTAGTAAACGGATAATTGCTCCTTTGTATGTAATTGCCCGTGCATTGCAACATGAACCGTAACATAATTTGCATGTTTGAAAAGTTGCTTGGGATTCAGTTATCTTGGCTAAAGCAAATGCATAACTAAATTCTCTTGTTGTTGCTCCATGTAGTCCCCTTGTCTACCTTGCTGAAGAATAAAGAATGACCTGTGATATAATTTGCATGTTTGAAAAACTTGACTGAGATTCAGTCATCTAGTCTATAGAAAATACACAACTCAATGCCTCCCTGTGATATGGATAAACCTTATGGCTCTCTTAAACACAGACAGTGACAATTCTTATGGAATCTTCTCTCACATTAAAGTGTGAGAATTGCAAGAGCAGGACAAATAATCGTTCGGAAAAGATAAATTGAGCACTGAGACATCGAAGTGAATCAGAGCTAGTCATGATTCACCCACCCAGTTGCTCCGTCGGCTTCATGTATTTGCTTACCTCTCAACAAAGCGACCACTATAACGTTGTACTGCCCCAAGTAGTGCTCCTCTATGTCGTCTCATGGTTTCATTTGAGTTTTTTTCCGCTATTATTAACCAATGAACCTAGAAATGGGTAACCAAAGGTATCTTCAGATATAACTTACCAGGACCATCAGATATGGTATAAGCACCCAAAGGTATATTCAGATATAACTTATATACAACAAATAGAGCCAACCGAAGGTGTCTTCAGATTTAAAGCCATGTAAAAAAATGTCACCCAGGAAAAATATTGCATGCTTGAGAGATCTATATGCATGTTTCTATCTTTGTTTACAAGTTGTGACCATATGAGCATGATCTATGTTAATGTAAAAGAAAGAAGAAAAACTATACCGAAAAGAAATGACCTTTGTACAGGGAGGAAAACTAACCATGAGTAGATTAGCTTTAAGTCACATGATGGGGAAAAGGTAGATTTACCATTGGTAAAAATAGTTCTTATTAGCACTAAGACACACATAAGGCATAAAAGATAAGGAATGCCAAAACATAGCATCAGCAAGAAAATAAAATTGCATATAACAGAAGTACCACAATTTGAGCCGAAACCTGACATGGGTAATAGACGATTAATTTTCCTTGAAAAGAATACATCAAAGCTTCCATTGGTGATTGAAAGTTCTCCTGGCAGAATATATGGTCCAGCAAAATGCTACACTGCCGGCAAGGATGCAAGCTCATGCATGTTCTCGGTTTTGCATCTTCTCTAAAATTAAGGACATTACTGGCATAGTTGGTCCATCAATCACCCGCTGCTAAGTGATAAACAATTGATCAACTGAAGTGGGTGCACACACTATATTAGATAGCATATCGAACAATACCAAATGTAGCAAAACTCAATGAGAAAAATTTCGGGGCAAAACTTATCGATGAGCACAATGCACCTCCTCAAAGGAGAAGTGATGTTTACCTGTTTTGAGCTGCAATACAAAATAACCACCATGCCTCTCTCCCACTGCAAAAGAGGATGCTAATTTACAGCAATCATCCAGTCTTCTGATCATAAAGTTGCAGATTATCTTTATCAAGGTAAACTGGTGCTAGAACAGAATCAAGAAAATATCAGATGCCTTTAGCCCAGTAAGCATGACTCACGAGTCAAGAACCCATAAGCCCACGCCCTTCATTGCAACACGGCGCCCCATTCGTGTTGCCACTTACTTCCCTTGCCGCCCATGACCTCCAGAACACTCCTTTTGGCTAAGCCTAGCCGCCGGCTCGACCTTGCCGGAGTGTCCGTGTCGTTCGCCGGCTGAGCCCACCGACGAATTCGCCCAGCGAGCTCTTCGTCAAACCTCCATGGGTAGTTAACTCTACAGAGAGAAGGGGGCAGGTTATAAGCAGGTAGAATTATGCTCTTCTACAACAAAAGATTACGAAAAGTTTATTGATCCAACTATTCAATAGTAGATAACAATACAGTTGTGGGTAATGGAACAGACACATTCTATTTATTACCCTGATTTGTTAATTTAAAGGCAATTGACAAAATAAATTTCAGATAAACATGGCCATTCTGTGTAAGCAAAATAACACAAACAGCGGCAAGAAATAGGATACAAAGATTACAACAATGTCAGTACACAATCTGACTTCACCTACCAAGACTAATAGTTGTTCTCTTTTAGTGGTAATCTTCTATCTGGAAGAGTTGCAGACTTGTTCGTAACAAAGAAAAAAATGATTTTTCTGAATCATTAATTTTATGCACCAAGTATCATTCAAATAGGAATATGCAGCACTAAGATTGAAGAATAGTGAACCTGACCGAAGGTTGGATGAGCCATAGTTTGGTTGGGGCTAGAGTACCTCTGTTAACCCACATCATAAGCATATTATGTCATCCAATGATCGAGCAGACTGGTTGAATCCATCATGATCGATGTCCTTGCTGTTGGGTCCATGCCATCACGCCTAGAGGGTCCCCATCCTGATAGAAGTTTTTGCCGTTGAATCCATGCCTTCCTGCCTAGAGGACAGCACCCTGATATGAAGTTCTAGATAATATCCTCTTAGAGTGACATTTTTCTTTCAAAAATATTAAGCAAGTAACCCTAAATCTAAATGCAGAGTTGCAGAATATACATAAACAGAGCATATTCTGATCAGGTGTCTATTTAAACGAATCACTTTCCATGTAAAAATCTATTTCAGTAAAAAAAACTATTTTTGCTCAGTACAATAGTAAAAGCATCTTAGAGTTTCATCCGTTTCCTAAAAGCACAAATGTAAAACAGTGTTTGAATTGAACTCTTATCTCTGTTTATCAGGAAATCAAACTCTCAGATGACAATGTTAGCACAAAATTAGTTTCAGTAGCCACAGTTCACCATATCACTACCTTGTAGAAGTACCTTCTGCCAGGCTGCAGCCCCTTCATTACGCCGTCGAAGAAGAACCCAGGGCGGCGCCACCCGACGCTGTGGTTCGCCGCTGCTTGTACGTCCTCATGTCTGCTGGCATGTCTCCTCATTCCTCCTCGCACCGGCAGGGCGACCCGTACCTCAGAGAATGCATAACATTCAAACAGTTAGGATGTTTCTATTGTCTTCTGTAAGACATGGAATCAAGCCATCAACTCTTTGTGACAGATTCACCAAGGGGTTGTACGAATATTTGTGCATGTCACAAGGGAATATACATACCCATTCATCACCACACCGTCGTATGAATCCTCGAAGCCTGGACGAGGTGTGCCTCTTGTTTTTTTATTTCCCTTCAAAAGGGGCAAAAGAAATGATACCAACTTGCAGCGTCGCAGGGAGCACTCCCCTGATTCCCTGGGATGAACAGCCGAATGATTATTCTGCATCTGCGGAATGTGAATAAAATTATAGATGTTAAAATCATCATGAAGAAGCTATGAAATCAGTAAAATCATTGTATTCTTGAAATGAAATACAATGCTTTCAAATGGCCTTACTTTTGTAGGAAAGATTGTCTTTCCCATAGACTCAATGCCCCGTGCGTTGCAATCAGTGAATTGATACATAGACATACAAAGACGTGATATTTCCGTGCATGATTCAGAAAATTGTGGAGTCCCTTTATAAACTAAATACCAAGTGAACTTTCTGTATCTTTTATGAGAAGTGGCTTCCGACGAACAGCTGAAGAAGAACAGTATGCAAATCATCAAAAGTTACGGTCAACAAAACAAAGCATCAAACTCCATATTCATACCTGCGACCAAACGGAGTATAGCGTGCTCTGATTGGCTCCCCAAATAGTATAATGTGTTCACGCATGTAAGGAACATACTCGAATGTTGCCTATCAAATAAGTCAATGCATAGTTGCAACCATGCTTTAGGAATCCCCATTAGATATGTGTCGCAATCATCATCCCTGCTGCTGTCACATTTTGCTGCTCCTTGCTCCATGGATGCAAGTCACTGAGAAATACTGTCAACAAAACAAAACATGTACGCATTTTAGTTGGAAAGATGCCTGAGGCCATACTTGGGTCGCTGGCCAGTAGTTTCTACCAATGCTATTCCAGGAGAACAGAACTGGTATAATATCTCACAAAACTCTCATCACATGTTCGCCTTAGATAAACATGTGATTCAGAATACTAACGTAGTGTTGCAAATTATCCTGTGGTCCACATCCACAACGCCAACGATTTTCTCCTAGCCTTCTGCTACCTTTCTTGCAAGGTGGTGGCCGGAGGAACCATCTAAAAATACCACTAAAGAAATAGTTGCTAATTTATCATGTAGAATTTAGATCCATGAAAAATAACAGGTTCTCTGTGACATACATACCAAGATCTTGGATTGGGTTGTGAAGATTACATCAGGAACGTGATGGCCCCCCTTGGTGAACAGTGGGAATTCGCCTCCTGATGGACCGGCAGTACCAATTGACGGTCTTCTCCAAACCTTCAGACACTCACGCAACTGGGATTAGTGGAAAGATTTTCCTTTTTGCCGAGTTGGTGCGGACAATGGAAAGATTTCAGGTTCAGAAATTCAGTAGCTGCTCAGAGTATATATGACACTAAAAGTAATTATCAGATTGAAGAGCGGCGCACCTCTGCATCTCCTAGGAAAGCCGCTGAAGCATCAGCTCCATTGCGCACGCCTCCTGGTCCGAGCACACCCCTCGCCTGCAGAAGCAACTGTTCCCCAGCCTCCTTGCCTCGAACATATCGAACTCAATGACGACCGCAGAGGAGTGAGGCAAGACGGAAGGCCTCGAGCAGAGGAAGGCAAGGGATGGGCGTCGGGGATGCGACGCGACGCCAGAGCTGGGGTGGCGGCTTTGCTCTGTTTGGAGATGGAGAAGGATCCATCTAGGGGGCGGGGGGAATCGTGCGGGAACGATGCACATCATCAGCGAGAGCTGTGGCAGCCGGGGAATCCCGGCGACGGCTGATAGCAGTTTGGGCTGCGGGCGCGGCGATGCGGCGGGCGGATGTGGTGGTGCGTCCGGGCTGGGGAAGATGTGGCGACGTGCCCGAGTCGCCACGCCCTGCCTCGATCCCGTCTGGATCGGGAGAGCCAGCGCCCGACCCCGGCCTCACCTCGCCACCTCGACGCCGACGACCCCTGCCGGAACCAGCTACCCAGCGCCGCCTTGCCTAGGCGCGCGTCCAGGCCCGGCCGCCGCCGGTGAGGATCTCCTCCGCCGCCAGCAGCTCCGCCCGAGACCACCTCTCCCCTCTGCGCAAATTAGCCATTGGATTGCAGATTGAATACTAATAAAATCCGGGTCGGGCACTCCATCAATTTGGGTTGGAGAAGGACACGGCCGGCCTCCAATTTCCCATCCAAATCACGACACAGGAGCAGCAAGTCGGAGGTTGAGAAGGATACGGCGGAGGAGGCCGGAGAGGACTGGCGACGGCTGACGGCCGCCGCTGGCGGCGGCGGAAGGCCGGCGCTGGCAGCCGGCATACCCACAGGAAGCTGTCTGTAGGAGATATGCCCTAGAGGCAATAATATATGTTATTGATTATCTCCCTGTTCATAATTAGGTTTATGTTCCATGCTATAACTGCTATGGTTCTCGAGTCTACAATAACCACGAGGCTCGGAGGAAGACTCATATGCATGTGTGGAATAATAAACGGTAAAATGTATTCCTAGTCTGGCCTCTAAGACTGGCTCAAGTATTGCATGATGATCCTGTTTTCCTGATCATGGGCATGGCTATACCGGCAATTTTGAGGGCACAATGTTAGAAGAACATTTGTGTTGAATCGACCCGAATTGATGTTATGCTATGAGATTCATTCGTCATAAGTTAATGGTTAATAACACAGAGATGGTTAACGTTTGCATAATTCCTTAGACCATGAGAGTATCGAGTTACTTCATGCTTCCTTCATGAACTTTGGGGTTTGTTAAACGTCATCCGTAAATGGGTGGCTATTACGGCGGCTTACGAGTTCATGGAAAAGTATGTCAAGTAACTTGATAGCTCAAGATTGGGATTTGCTCCTCCGACGATGGAGAGATATCTCTGGGCCCTCTCGGTGTTACGGTATCCATCATCGTCTGGCCAGACACTTTGTGATTTGATCACGGGGATGCCGGAACACGGGAACGAGAAAAGAGAACAATACCGGTAACGAGGTAACTGGCATAGTGGACAAGTTGTTGATCCACGGGGATGCCTACATGTCTCACCTCGGGTATTTGAAACATATCGCGAAGCAACAGGAATAGCACATGGCAACTGCAGGTTCACTCGAATATTCATTCGTGTGGGTATAGGGGTCAATATGGGTGTCCACGGCTCCGATGTTGATCATTGATCGGAAGGGGTTCCGGGTCATGTCTATGCTTCACCGAACCTATAGGGTCACACGCTTAAGGGTCATCTATCTGCTGAATACTAGACAGGGAGTCTGAGAGAAAATCACCGAAAAAGTTTTCGGACACCGGAAAAGTTTCGGACAGCGGAAAAGTTCCGCAGAGAGAACACCGGAACAGTTTCGGTAAAACTGAAAAGTTGTTTCAGGGGATACCATAAAGTCAAATTGGTTTTGGCACATGCCTGATAATTCTTGGAGGGTGCCAGAATCATTCTGGAAACTTTCTGGAATTTTCCGGGATGAAAACCGGAAATGTTCCGGAGCTGCCGAAACCGCTTCAGATGCTTTTCGCAGATGAAAATCACTAAACCGGAATTGTTCCAGATCGCATTGAAAATTATTTTAGTGGGTACTGGAAATGTTCTAAGCCCACATAAATATTTTCAGTTCGACCGGACGCTGAAAAATGTCATCGTGAATAGTGAAAGTGCCTTTTGGGATATTTATGGAAAAGTCACCTTTTGGGATATTTTCCCAAAAGGTTTCTAGAAGGCTTGGGGGCCAAGAAACCCTACCCCTTGGATTTCCTATAAATAGAGGTGGAGGGGCTGCCTCCACACTCACTCCTTCTCACATACAAGTGCCATGACATTTCTGGCTTCTCTCTCCCTCCCAGCGAAATAGTTCCGTAGAGCCGAAATGCTGTCTGGGTTCCGGTGGGAACTAGTTCTGGACGGCGAAGCCCTGCCGGATAGATGACACCGTATGTGTGCAACCCCGTAGAGAGGTCGTAGGTTCGATCTTTTTGCCCGAGGGGCTGTTCGAGGGTCCTCCCGAAGGGCTGTCCGAGTTTCTGTCCGAGTTTCGGGGGTCCTCCCGAAGGGCTGTCCGTGAGGCCTCCCGGAGGGCTGTCCGAGGATCCGTCCGGTGGGACTATCCGAAAGACTGTCCAGAGGCCTCCCGGAGGGCTGTCCGAGGATCCGTCCGGTGGGACTATCCGAAAGACTGTCCAAAGGCCTCCCGGAGGGCTGTCCGAGGATCCGTCCGGTGGGACTATCCGAGGGACTGTCCCGAGGCCTCTCGAAGGGCTGCCTGGAGATCCGTTCGGTGAGCTGACGAGGGAGTACATCCTCGCAGTTGGGAGGTTGTAAAATCCTAGCTGCGGGGATCTGCACCGCCGATCGTCATCGACTCTACTTCCGCCGCGCTACGAGTCGGTAATGAAAAGGATCAAACCTTGTATGCGGTCTCCATAGTGATCCTGGGCTGGTACGTAGGTCGGAAAATTTTTGTTTTCTGCTGCGTTATCCTACAGTGGCATCAAGAGCCATGCTATGCGTAGATGCAGGTTGCGATCTAGAATACATAGAGATGTATGGGTGTTGCACAATATAATTAGGTAGTAGATGAGATCTATTGCTGAAAATTATTTGTGCGGGTAGTAGATGAAATCGTTTACCCGATGTTCTTGTTGCTTCCCTTGAATTTGCGTAGTCCTGATCTTGACGGCATGGTGGAATCTCACAAAGTTCTGGCAATCCGCGATCCTTTCATGCTGCTCCTGAGTATGCTGATTGACAGATCAACGAAGTGCTAACAGTTCTTTGGGTTCCACCATAGTTAAAGAAAGATGGATGTTTCGCAAACGAAAGGGCAATGCAGATATGATCTGCACGGGGGTCACGCGTATGACGAAGTTTAGTATGGGGCTCGAGATTTTATTATCTCGTGTTTCATACACCCTGGAAAGTTAATCTAGCAACTTGGATTATCATGCTTGATGATGGACGTTGGTAGCTTCGGTTTGTTTCGAAACCTTAGAAGCCACGTAAAACAAGTTTTTGCATGAACCGATTAGAGGCGTCTAACTTGGTTTTGCAGGATGGTTTGCATGTGCATATGATGTGGTATAGAAGTGCTCATATTAATTTGATTATGTATGAGATGACTATATGATGTAATTTGATTAACATGACCTGCGTGTCATGATTCGGCATGATGGCTGGAGCCATATGATTGCACTTTAATGACCTACGTGTCAACCTTATGTAATGCACTTATTTTATTAGCTATAGAGATAGCAATATTATCTGGTGCATCGACAAGGTGGTGGCAATCTTCGCGAAGGTGAACACCGACGCGAATGCCGGAGACGAAGAAATAAAAGACTTCTCCGTCAGAAAGGGTTGTACCATATCATGCTATTATGAATTGCCTGAGATGTTTATCCCTTATGATGCACCCTTCTTGATTGCGCGGTAGTCGCTTTTATTAGGGTGATCTCTCACAAAATATCAAGTAGTTAGTGTTCTCCCAAGTGTAGCACCGTCACAGCATCCTTCCTTTCGAGGTGCGCCATGATCTATATGGGTACGAACGATTGTACGAGTGTAAGGCTGGTGAGGTCAGACCTCGCAGCAAGATCACTTGGTTATCTTGACGTTCATGGCAGGATCGTCCTGAGCTCGGAACACACGCATCGAAAGATGAACAAGAGTCACATGGAGATGTGATTGGCAAGTTTGCCTACCAATTGAAGTTCGCGCCATCAGTGTTCATCTCGAACAATGGCGTTGAATGGAAATGTGGGTCTTGAATCACTCACAATCAATTATGAGAGATATTGATTTGAGTGGGAGCGCACTGTAGAATTAACTTCTTTTAATTCTCAGTGCAATTAATTTTGAACACTGTCTAAAGTGTGATTTGCAAAATAGTTGTAGAATAATGGCTCGCGTTTCCACCTTCCCTATTAAAATTGAATAGCTGTTAAATATCTGGTTAAAACTTTATGGTTGGTAACGTAATTTGAGGATTGTCCTCTAGAGTGCCGAGAAGGATTTTGTCCTATCGCATGCTTTCGGTATTCTCCCGCTAATGCTATGGATCATATGACTCTCGTCCTTCGATCCAAAAGCTAGAATTCCTTTTCAGTCAAAGTGCAAAATGTTTGCTTCCATGAGACCCGAACTTCGAAAGTTTGGATAGTTATGTGATATTCATGGAATCTGAAAATCATTTTCAGAGACAGACAAAGGCTAAAAGATATGAGATATCCAAAGCAATGTTTGTTTGCAAACTATTAGTAAAGGAGTTTACTATGCATTAGACTGATAAGAGAGGGATCCAGGAGAACGCCTGTCATATGATGAAAGGTGAATAAAACAACAACTTAAAGAGAAAGGAAGTGTCCGAAGGGTGTTAGTAAGACTTTCACGCCTAGGAAGTCTGGGGCTAACGCCACTCTTAAGTTGGATGCTTCTTCTGAGAGTAGGAGAAATACTAAAAGTTAAACTGTTAGAAGTATAAAGGCAAAAGGAAAGAAGACTGGAATATCCAGCTCATGTATGAATGTCATACAAGTTTTTGATGTATAGAAGGCTGGTCAAAGATATAGTTCTTGGGAATTATGGTTAAACATGTTAATCACTAATTCTTGGGTATTGTGAGTTAATCACAAAGATACCCGCTCGATTGCATTCTGTTGCAACTCGATGTAAGAACTACTATGGCCTGAAAGACTAGCCAGGGATGAGGTTTAGATACACGCAGGGAACATAGTAAATGTTACTATGCCTTCCATCGGTGTATTCCCTATGTATTTATTTTCATAATTCATTTTAGAGTTTCACACTCTAGCCCTTTGCATAAAGTATCTTGCAAGAAGGTTGTTCATAAGAGAACTTTTGATGTTCGGTGTTATGAATAACATGAGGGCCATACTTTCATTATGAATGAGATGTATGTTATGAATATTGATAATAATACATTACCTCTGGGTTTACTTTCATAATTCATTTTAGAGTTTCATACACTCTAGCCCATTGCACAATGGTTGTTGCAAAAGAGTTGTTCATAAAACAACAATTGTTGTTCAGTATTATGAATGACATGAGGGGCCATGCTTCCATCCTAGATGGGATGTATGTTATGAATATTGATGGAAATATGATACATCCATAACACTGACGCTAAATGTCGCAAGACTAAAAGAATACCACACAAGTGTGGCACTGCATTTGGTCACATTGGAGAAACCCGCATGGAAAATTCCATTATGATGGATTTTGAAGTCGTTTGATTTTGAATCATCTCACACTTGCAACTTTCCTCTGAAAAGTGAAGTGACTGAAATACCGTTCACAAGCCATAAGGAACGAGCATAGAACATATTGGTGATCATACATTATGATGTGTGTAGTCCAATAAATGTTATTGCAAGTAGTGGATTTATCTATCTTCAGAAATGACTCAAGTAGATATATGGATATTTACTTGATAAGACGTGAGTCTGGATCTTTTGAAATCATTTGAAAGGTTTTCAAAATGAAGAAGAAAATATTGTAACAAGAAAATTATGTTTCTACAATTCGATTGCAGAAAGGAATATTTGAGTTACAAGTTTAGCGAATGTCTGATGAGTTGTGAAAGGGGTTTCATAACTTGCACCTCCCGGAACACCACTGCAAATGGAAAGTCCGTGAAGATGTAATCGAACCATTTATGACATGGTAAGATCAAAGATGACATAAATAGATTTGCCATTATCCCTTTTAAAAGGTAATGCTTTAGAGACTGCGGCTTTTACACTGAAAAGAGATCCATCAGGTCTGTTGAAATGACGCCATGGTATGGTACGCCCAACCATGTTATATCTTTTCTTAACATTTGGAATATGGGGCTTGTGTAAAAGGTTACAAACCTATTCCAAATCAGACAAGTGCTATTTTGTAGGTTATCCCAAGTCATTGGGTATTCCCCCACCACTATACCGAGGCAAACGATTTTGCCACAAAACGGTATGCTTTTAAAGAGAATAGTTCTTACAAAAGGTGAGTGGGAGGACAGTGCAACTCGACGAGATAACCAGTATCTTCGTCATCAGGTCAAAGGAAAGGAACCTTGGAAGTGATTCCGGAGTTTCCTACTGCGACTGATACGGAAGTCTCTACAATAAAATGTATGGACTTCGGTCGAACTTGCAGCTAAACCACGTAGGCAAAGCTCGTGCAAACCTATCAGGTGCGCAAACGAGATATTGTTGTTAGACAACAGTATACCTACAATACACAAGGAAGCGTTGATGGGCCCTGACTCCAGAATTGGCTAAATGTCAATACAATCCGAGATAGTTTCCATATAAGTGATTCAAGATTAAAATCTTGATACACCTTTCGGAAGACTTAGAGTCTAACGAATATTTATGGAACTAAAAACTGATACGGATAAAATGTTTTATCCATAAAGCTCGACTTGTTGCAATAACAAGTTCAAGGAGTTGACTACGATGAGATTGTCTCACCGTAGCGATGCTTAAAGTCGGTTCGTGTTGAACTAGCAATTAATACATATTTCAATCATGAGATATGAAACATGATTGACAAAAGGATTTCCATCTGATGGAAATGAAACCTAGGACTTGTATATGATACAGTCCAAAGTAATTTGTCGATCCAGAGGATGCTAGTAAGTATGCAAACTTCAGAGTTCCAGCAATGGACAGAAGAGAGCAAAGTGGAGTTGGAATCTTCGTTTTTGATGGAATGGTCAAAAGGGTTTGACTTCATCAAATGGTTATCGAAGATGCTTGTGATTCAAGAAAGTAAGTGGGAGCATGATAATATTTCTAAAAACCTTGTGTACTTGACACATTGTTAATTGGAAATAAATTTCTTGACACGAATTAGGACTTCATTTGAAAATAGTTTTTCGATGAAGTGCTTAGGCTAAATAGCCTCAATATTAGGCATGATGATCTATGGAGATAGATTTACCTAATAGGGCCAAGCTATGAATACATATTGACAAGATGTTAAAACTTTTTAGCATTTAAAAACGCCAAGGAGTGATTCTTGCCGAAGTCACATGGAAAGAGTTTTGCAAGACTCAGTGTCTCAAAACACTGATGAGCAAAATACATGATGGAGATTCCACACACTCTTGTGTTTGGATTAATCATGTATTCCATGGTATGTAAATCAACCAGATATGTCCAATACTCCAAAGTTGTTGCGAGTATAGATACCAAAGTGATCAAAGTACTGATCATAGGACAACAGTGAAAGATGTCATTAAAGTACTAGAGTAGTAGTGATGACATGTTTTCTCGCAAGCAAAGATTATGAAGTGCTCGTTGTAAGTAATTACATCGATACAGTCTTCATCAATGCTCCATGCGATTTTCGATTTAAGTTAAGAGTTTTGTGTAATACACAATATGGTGGCACGGTAGTTGGAAATTGTTCCAAACAAGATACTGTGGCGAATTCTATAACAAAGGCTAAGTATGTTGACGCTTAAGAAGCGACAAAGAAGTTGTTGAAACATATAGTTCATTCATGAACTTAGTATGGTTCCAAGATGGCTTAGGTCTATGGGACACTATTGCAGATAGTTGCTCCATAGCTCAGTCTGAGGAATCAGGTTTCGACCAATGATTCACACATATGCAAAGCCAAGTCCACACAAAATATGAATTTTGTGAAAGCGTGAAAACGCGAGGATATGCAAAGTTACACACGGAGCCGAAGTCGTCAGATCCGTTGGACATCAGGCTATACCACATGCGAAGCATATTTTACACCAGTATGCCATAGGTGTAAAGTGCATTAGCATTGACTAGATTATTGACTCTAGTGCAAGTGGGAGTCTGTAGGAGATATGCCCTAGAGGCAATAATATATGTTATTGATTATCCCCCTGTACATAATTAGGTTTATGTTCCATGCTATAACTGCTATGGTTCTCGAGTCTACAATAACCACGAGGCTCGGAGGAAGACTCATATGCATGTGTGGAATAATAAATGGTAAAATGTATTCCTAGTCTGGCCTCTAAGACTGGCTCAAGTATTGCATGATGATCCTGTTTTCCTGATCATGGGCATGGCTATGCCGGCAATTTTGAGGGCACAATGTTAGAAGAACATTTGTGTTGAATCGACCCGAATTGATGTTATGCTATGAGATTCATTCGTCATAAGTTAATGGTTAATAACACAGAGATGGTTAACGTTTGCATAATTCCTTAGACCATGAGAGTATCGAGTTACTTCATGCTTGCTTCATGAACTTTGGGGCTTGTTAAACGTCATCCGTAAATGGGTGGCTATTACGGCGGCTTACGGGTTCATGGAAAAGTATGTCAAGTAACTTGATAGCTCAAGATTGGGATTTGCTCCTCCAACGATGGAGAGATATCTCTGGGCCCTCTCGGTGTTACGGTATCCATCATCGTCTGCCAGACACTTTGTGATTTGATCACGGGGATGCCGGAACACGGGAACGAGAAAAGAGAACAATACCGGTAACGAGGTAACTGGCATAGTGGACAAGTTGTTGATCCACGGGGATGCCTACATGTCTCACCTCGGGTATTTGAAACATATCGCGAAGCAACAGGAATAGCACACGGCAACTGGAGGTTCACTCGAATATTCATTCGTGTGGGTATAGGGGTCAATATGGGTGTCCACGGCTCCGATGTTGATCATTGATCGGAAGGGGTTCCGGGTCATGTCTATGCTTCACCGAACCTATAGGGTCACACGCTTAAGGGTCATCTATCTGCTGAATACTAGACAGGGAGTCTGAGAGAAAATCACCGAAAAAGTTTTCGGACACCGGAAAAGTTTCGGACAGCGGAAAAGTTCCGCAGAGAGAACACCGGAACAGTTTCGGTAAAACTGAAAAGTTGTTTCAGGGGATACCATAAAGTCAAATTGGTTTTGGCACATGCCTGATAATTCTTGGAGGATGCCAGAATCATTCTGAAAACTTTCTGGAATTTTCCGGGATGAAAACCGGAAATGTTCCGGAGCTGCCGAAACCGCTTCAGATGCTTTTCGCAGATGAAAATCACTAAACCGGAATTGTTCCGGATCGCATTGAAAATTATTTTAGTGGGTACTGGAAATGTTCTAAGCCCACATAAATATTTTCAGTTCGACCGGACGCTGAAAAATGTCCTCGTGAATAGTGAAAGTGCTTTTTGGGATATTTATGGAAAAGTCACCTTTTGGGATATTTTCCCAAAAGGTTTCTAGAAGGCTTGGGGGCCAAGAAACCCTACCCCTTGGATTTCCTATAAATAGAGGTGGAGGGGCTGCCTCCACACTCACTCCTTCTCACATACAAGTGCCATGACATTTCTGGCTTCTCTCTCCCTCCCAGCGAAATAGTTTCGTAGAGCCGAAAGGCTGTCTGGGTTCCGGTGGGAACTAGTTCTGGACGGCGAAGCCCTGCCGGATAGATGACACCATATGTGTGCAACCCCGTAGAGAGGTCGTAGGTTCGATCTTTTTGCCCGAGGGGCTGTTCGAGGGTCCTCCCGAAGGGCTGTCCAAGTTTCTGTCCGAGTTTCGGGGGTCCTCCCGAAGGGCTGTCCGTGAGGCCTCCCGGAGGGCTGTCCGAGGATCCGTTCGGTGGGACTATCCGAAAGACTGTCCAGAGGCCTCCCGGAGGGCTATCCGAGGATCCGTCCGGTGGGACTATCCGAAAGACTGTCCAGAGGCCTCCCGGAGGGCTGTCCGAGGATCCGTCCGGTGGGACTATCCGAGGGACTGTCCCGAGGCCTCTCGAAGGGCTGCCCGGAGATCCGTCCGGTGAGCTGACGAGGGAGTACATCCTCGCGGTTGGGAGGTTGTAAAATCCTAGCTGCGGGGATCTGCACCGCCGATCGTCATCGACTCTACTTCCGCTGCGCTACGAGTCGGTAACGAAAAGGATCAAACCCTGTATGCAGTCTCCATAGTGATCCTGGGCTGGTACGTAGGTCAGAAATTTTTTGTTTTCTGCTGCGTTATCCTACACTGTCCCCCTTCCATCCTCCATGAACGCCTACGAGCGCAGCAAGGGTGGCCCCCCTTACCCGAGCACGCGCCCACGGCGTCCGCCCTCTCCTCCGCCGCGGCTGTAGGCGTCCGACGACAAGGGCGCCGCCCCTCACCTGCTCGTGCTCCGCCGTCGCTGCCGTCGCTGGAAAGGGAGGAGTTTGGATAAGATGAATCAGAGGATCGCGGACTGAATTACAAACAAACATAGGGTTTTTTTTGTAAAGATGAATCGTTTTCTAGATATCACTTAAAGAGGGACTACGGGTACAATTTCCAGAAAACAGGAGGGCTTTTTTGCAAAACAGCCGTGACGACGGACGACCAGAAGCGATCGCTGCTTTATTTTATATATATATATATATATATATATATATATATATATATATATATATATATATATATATATATATATATATATATATATATATATTAGGTAGAGATATATGCTACGTACGATCGATGTCGACGCAAGTCCATGTGTCCGATCAAACGACGATGCTACTCCGTCTCCGATGCACATCTGACGCAAGTCCATGTGTCCGATCAAACGACGATGCTACTCCGTCTCCGATGCACATCTGACGCAAGTCCATGTGTCCGATCAAACGACGATGCTACTCCGTCTCCGATGCACATTTGTCAGCGACCTTACTATGGGCCGGCCCTATTCGCCTTGATCTGGCCCAGAAGATGGATGGCCTCCAACTACAAAAGGCACACGGGTGCCCACGGAAGAGGCGGCTTGGACGGAAGGCTTCGGCCTGGCTCGGCTTGGCGATCTCCCTCTCTGTAGCTCGTGTTCTTCCTCCTCTGTCTCCTCCCTTCCTCTGCTTCCTCCTCCTGTAATCCTTGATTTGTAGCCAAACCATGGTGATTGAGTGAAACTAGTAGCTGGCTGCTAACATTTGGTATTCAGAGCCATAGATCCTAGCCCCAAATTTCCAAATCAATTTTTTTCTCCACCACTGCCTACAACCTGTTTGACAAAATGGCAAGCCACAAATTCGCCTGCCCCAAGGGCGTTCTTCACGCCCGGATCAGCGACGTTCGTCAGGTGGTCACCATTGAGTCGATTCGCCAGTTGTTCCATCGCTCTGGTGATGGATATGTAATCTGCGCGTACGAGCGGGTGGTGGACGGGATGTACGGCGTGGAGGCGTATGTCGAGTTCCGGTCTCGGTGGAGGGCGGCCCGAGCTCGAGCTGCTCTGGATGGCCATGCTATGTATGATGGCTACTGCATCCTTGCCATCGACCTCGTCCCACCGATCTACACCACCATCACCATGCCGGTTGACGCCGGGATGGCGCTGTCGTACTTCTACGACGACACTCCGTACGCGGAGTGGGAGGCAGCGTTGGCTGCGGTCGAGCGCCATGATGAGGTGCCCGATACTTCCACCGACGACCTCCAACTTGAGGCGTCCATGGGCGCCATCAACGCGACTCCGTCCGAGCTTGCCGCTCCTATAGCACCAACTCCATCCGCGACCACCGGCAACGCCGTCCTGGAGTTCAGTGTGCGTGACAAGGTACTCGAAGTCGACGACACCAACGACGCCGCTCCGACGCCCACCACCTGTTCGACGGGGTGCCCAAAATGCGAAACATCCGAGGAGTCGGTGCTCACCTCGTTCGCAACACCAGCTTCATTCACGACTGCTGGCAGCGTCGCCCCTGAGCCTGCTGCACCGGAAGACATTCAGATGTCGCTGCGTTGGCTGTTCCCTATCTTCAATCTAGACAACTTGGCACCCACTAGGTGCTCTACAAAGGTACCTTTCAAGATCGTTTTTCCCTTGACGTCCCAGTTCACCCAAGTCAGTGATAGCAGAGTTGAGTCGCGGCCGTTACCATGGCCATCCTTTGCATGCATCCAGGCATGTACATTGGTACAGTTGGAAGAAGTTCTGAACCTCGCGATTGCTTCAGCTAGTTTACCTGTGCAACATTCAGTTGGGCTGCTGCATGATTGGTATTTGTGCTTTACAAGATTGAGACCCACTGATGCATTTTTTGCCGCGCACGAGATGCAAATTCTTGTCAGGATGAGGAGCTTATTAATTATATCAAGTGATATAGTCTATGCACCAGCTCATGCTGTGATTGGCGATTTGTGCTGTGAGCTTCGGAGCAAGGAAAATCTAGTACAAAGAATATATTGGCATCTGATTGCGGAAGTACGTTTGGAAGCACTGAGGTTTTCATGGCTGCCACCTCAAGGTAATATCTGTAGCCCACTAACAAAATTTCTGCTGAAGAAATCAATTGGCATATCTCTGCAATCCTATTGGGAGGGTACAAATTCTTTTGCAGTGATGTTGACACCAAGTCTGCAAATGTACGAGCATAAGAACAAATGCAGTTTACTGGAACATGATATATCAGTGGTTCTCCCTATTGCTCATGGTAGTATTGTAATTCAGTGCATCCTTGTGCATCAGAAGACGTCCAATTGCAGCTTCGGAAACACATATAGAACGAAGAATTACATTGGAATAGTTGCATATGCAGACTTCCAGTGGGCAACTACATGGCTCTTTTCCTTGGTGTGTTTGGCTGTATATAAAAGGTCCCATGGCATGTATTGTTCTGCTGCACGACATGACATCACCACTTCCAGCAGTGCATCATTCTTCTTAAGGGGGCCTCCTTATTGTTTATGTCTTGGAGGAGATATGCTATATAGTAGCATTATCAGTGCACATATTGCATCTGCTTTGCTTGCCAAAAAAAGGGTTAGACAGAGATGCTCATTTCTTGTTCCTTGGGTCCTCTTGCTCTGATTCGGTCCTGTTGATCTTTGAAACATTCGACTGGCGAATTGCCTGGCCACCCCCCTCTAGAGGTCATGTTCTTGTCTCCAGCTATATCAACTGCTTCAGTTCCTTCCAAGTTTACTTGGTTGTGGATCGCTTCTCCTTGGACTTGTTGCTTTTGTGTGTGGCTGAGCTCTTCATCTATAATTCTGAAATTTCCCAATGGATGATAGCTTGGTTTCTCAAGTTGAGGCATTCTGCCAGTGCTATCATGTTGAAGCAAGCATTCTCTCAGTCACTGATGCAATGGAAGATTCCATGGCTACATCCACCGCTGGAGTGTAGGTTTCAGTTTTGCCCCACTGGAAAATCTTTCTTATGTGGTTCTGGCTCTGCAAAATTTCAGTGGGCAATTGCATGGCCGAGTGCAACAACTGGTGAGGCATTCCCTGTTGGCTCTGAAAAATTCCAATGGGTAATTGTTCGTATGATTTCCAATGAATTACTGCTCCCCAACATGGGTGAGGAAATCCTTCCAGCCAACTTAATTGTCATCTGCTATTGCCTTGTTGGTGTTTCTGTTGGGTCCAAATTTGGTACAGGATGCAGAACCACAGAAGCATATTTTGTTGAGGGCTACCGGTGCAGAGATGCAGGCTTTTCTCCTGGTGTCTATATATCACCTTTGCAGATACGACAAGTTGATTGTGTTGCTTTGCTCAGTCCTAAGGAGGCAGTGGATCAGTCATGGGTTTCCTATTCTAAGACCTGGTGGCGAGACAATCTTGACAGCATGGATGATGCTTGTTTGGGGAATGGTTTTGATCGAGGACCCATTGTTGCAATCAACATGATACAGTTTCACTTGCCTGTGAAGACACATGGTTTCAACATGATTAACAATGGCCAAGCTTACTACTACTATGCATGCCCTGTTCTTGACAATACATATCTGCAAATCATGGTTGATTGCTCTGCTATTGAGATGGAGTGTTACAAATTCTCAAAAGATCTTGTTCTTGACTCCTATCACAGAGGCACTGTCCAATTGAGCTCCCAATGTGCACTCGTCACAAGATTGAATCAGTGGTCTACAATTAGTCAACCAAGTGCTCTGTGTCTGACTCTGGTTCCTGGTGTGCTCATTTTACAAAACCAGCAACTGACTTGGGATCCAGGTGAGAAGATACTTGATTCGGTTCAGCTTGCAGTACAAGTGCCTTGGGATCCCGGTGGTTTGACAGGGAATCGGCTTGAGGGCAAGCCAAAACTTATGGAGGGGGGATTGTCAGCGACCTTACTATGGGGCGGCCCTATTCGCCTTGATCTGGCCCAGAAGATGGATGGCCTCCAACTACAAAAGGCACACGGGTGCCCACGGAAGAGGCGACTTGGACGGAAGGCTTCGGCCTGGCTCGGCTTGGCGATCTCCCTCTCTGTAGCTCGTGTTCTTCCTCCTCTGTCTCCTCCCTTCCTCTGCTTCCTCCTCCTGTAATCCTTGATTTGTAGCCAAACCATGGTGATTGAGTGAAACTAGTAGCTGGCTGCTAACATTACATGCATGTGCAGGCCCAAATCAGCTCAATATGTCCATATGCATGACTCACTAATTAGTGGCTGCTGTCCTAGGCTAGGACGTTTAGCCGCTGCTGGATCCATGCACGTGTCTGGCCCCGGCCGTCACTGGTCCGCCATTGCCGTTCGTGTCAGCTCAGCCATCCACTCGCAACTACTAGCTTGTTGTGCTGGGGCTGGCCACCTAAGGCCAACTCCAACGAACAACCCCATTTTGTCCGGTCGCGTTCGTTTGTGTCGAAACGGACACAAATCGCGGTTCAACGTGCGACCGTAAACGGATGATAGTCCGTTTTTTGTCCGCCGTCGACTCATTTCTAGTTCAAATTTTGGCCGCGTTTGCGTCGAAACGAACAGCGCGCGGACGGGCGGGACGCGTGCCCTTATCCTCCCCTGGCCCGCCCGTCGGGGACACAACGCTCCCATCCCCCCGTCTTTTCCCAAACCCTCACGCCCTCCCCCGCACCTCCCTTCTCAATGGTCGGCGCCCCGAAGAAACCCGCAGCCGCCTTCTCGGCCGCCACCTCTGCCCGTCCCGCGAAGAAGAAGAAGCTAAGGTCGGAGCTCACGTCGGCGGAGGCCGAGCGGCTCGACCGAGAATCGGCCAAGAGGAGATCCCGGAGGACCGTTCAGGCGGAGAAGAAAGCCGCTGTCGAGTACGCCCTCGAGGCCGCCACCGCGCAACACAAGGCTGCCGTCGAGGACAACGAGGCCCTCGTCGCCAAGGGCACGCAGCGACGACGCACACCCTCCTCATGCTAGGGTTGTGCCGACCCGCGCCGGTCATTCTTTCCGCCGCCGCCATGGCCGCGGCGAGCACATACTCGTCGGCTGTTCGCCCTCCACAGGGCCAGTCGCTGAGCTCCTCAATAACACCGGAGACGGCCGGTGTTCATCCGGCGCGCCAGCATGCTCCGACCCGGTTCTCCACGTCGCTGGACGGTAGCGTGATCGCGTCGGCCACCCCCGCCCCTGTGGCCGTCATCGACCTCAATGTCATGCCTGGGTACAGTGGCACCGGCCAGTCGGCCAGGATGCAAAGGAAGCAGCCGCGGTCGATTCCTACGGCCAACCTTCCCGACGCCCGCAACCTGTTCAACGGAACGCCCAACCCGACGCCGGCGGCCGACGACCCCACTTTAACAAATTCATGGAGAACGTCATCTAAGAGGGCCGTGGCCAAGCCTTCCACCCTGACGGCCAAGGCCAAGGCTTCGATCCCGACGAGACCCAAAGCCAAGACGGTCGCGGCCAAGATGGTGCCGAACACTTTGGTGGCCACGAAGAAGAAGAGGCCGACGACCATGGCGACTCATGGCATGAAGACATCTATTGCGAAGAGGAAGAAGAGGGCGTCGACATTGAGGAGGAGCCTTTGTTCATCGATGAGCTCACCCAAAGAGCCAATGCACAAAGGAGGAAGCAAGCGTTCGCGCGGGGTCGTACACCAAAGATGAGGACATGTTGATTTGCGAGAGTTGGAAGGAGATAGGGCCCAAGACCGGCGCCGAGCATAAAGGTGCCGTCTTTTGGGGTAGAGTTCATACAACCTTTCATGAACGTATGAAGTTTCGGCCCTACAAGTTTGCGAGCACCCGTGGCATCAACTCAATCCAAAAGAGATGGGGTTTTATTCAACAAGAATGCAACAAGTTGTGTGCCGCGCTTGAGAACGTTGAAGGCCGTCCCGTGAGTGGCCTAGGCGTGGGCGACTTGGTATGAACTTCTTCTCTTCGTTTCTATGCCATGCTCATGTTTGTTGCATTATGTGTCGTTCGTATTACATTGTGGCCTTCGCTTTGATTGTGTAGCATTCCAAACTTTGGAATCCTTCAAGGCCCGACATTCCAACAAGCCATTCACCCACACCCATTGTTTGACGCTCACCAAAGATTGCCCCAAGTTCAAAGATCAATATGCTGCTCTAAAGAAGACTGGAGGGCCAGCGGTCGTGGCTGGGGATGGAGATGGAGTGAAGAGGCCGAGGGGCAAGACCAACTCGAAGGTGGACGAGAAGCATGATGCGGCATCTTTCGCCCTGCAAGAAACTTTGCACAGCATGATGACCCAAAAGGAACTAAGGGACGAGAGGAAGCGCCAAGAAAGGAGGAGCAAATGAAGATATACATGGAGCTCCAAACGAAGAAGCTCGACATGGAGGAGGCCGTCAAGAGGAGGAAGCTCGACATGGAGGAGGCCGTCCAAACAAAGAAGCTCGCGATCGAGGCCACCAATGCCGACACCAAAGCAAAAGAGGTGGCGCTAGCAATCACCGTGGAGTTGACCAACATGTCCCCGAAGTGAAGAAGTTAGTTCGAGAAAACGCAAAAGGAGATTTTCGACCAAGACGACATGAACTAGGGGAGGCCGCGAGACATGAACTATGGCCGTTTTTTGTAGGCTGTCAAGTGTGCCGGTCGCTTGCTTTGTTGCCGGCGTGAAAACTACGGGGGTTGATCATTTTGTAGGCTGACATGTGTGCCGGCCGCTGGCTTTGTTGCCGGCGTGAAAACTTGGGGGTTGCTCATTTTGTAGGCTGGCATGTGTGTCGACTGCTGGCGATCTAGCCGGCATGAACTATGGCCGCTGGCACGAACTACGGCTGTGGTGCCAAAATTTCAGTTTTCATCCCCTTTGCAAAAATTCCAGGCGGCCGGACGAAATACATCCCTCCATTGAGCGCACGACAAGCGCAAATATAGAAAGGCCGGACGCCGTCCCTCTGCCCGACCCAAACGAACAGAATTAGACAAACGGACGTCCGTTTGTTGTGCGTTGGAGTATGCACATAAAGTGCATACTCGTGGTCGTGCCGGGCCCAAACTATGCTATTGCTAGGTCACACTACTAAATTTACCTGGACTAGCCAACTCCGCAACTGTGGCCGAGTCAGCTGAGCCTGAGCTGCATGACCGCTTTCAATCAATCAGTGGCCCGTGGTCTGCGCGCCGCGTACCATGCTGTCGGCGGTGGTCACGGCGTCCATGCGAGGTACCACAGAAACACATGAGGAACGCGTGCCCGTGAATCGCCGGGAAAGCCGTCGTCTAGCCACTGTCTGGAATCGTGCCTGCATGTGCCATGCATGCTAGCCCTGCTTGCCTACGACCAGTGTACCCGATCGATCTGGCGTGTGTTCACCCACGCCCAGAGCAGCACGTGAGTTGTCCAAGTCACTAGTAGTATTATTGTGGACTTTTTCACTGCTCTCACCCATTTATCAAAATTTAGCACGATTTGACCCGTGTTTAAAAAAAAAAAATTGGATCTGACCCATTTCAAGACGCCAGCAACCGTGGCGTCTGTATTGCACTGAAGACGCCGCGAACTCCGGCGTCTGGCCCTGGCCTACCTTCTGCTCAGTTTTGTGAACCGTTTGACGTGGCAAAGGGCAGACGCCACTAACCGTGGCGTTTAGGTCCAAAAGGTTAAGTGACATGCATGCATGCACACATGCATTTTTCCTGTGGCGGTGGCTTGCTCACGCGCGCATTAATCTGATCTGGTGAGATCTGCGGCAAAAATATCTATACACTGTGTGCTAGATAGCTATTAGGAGATGCCAAAATACAATTTTTGCATCTATGATACGTGATCAATCATTTGACGGAGATACCGTTAGAGCATAATCATTTGACGGAGATACCGTTAGAGCATCTACAGCCACGATTACCAAATCCGGCGCCCTATACGTCCGCGGACAGCAACCGGTCACGCCTCAAATTCTCGCCCGCACAGCCGCATACCTCATATCCGGCACCCTATATCCATACTACGCATGCAACGTGAACTAGACTACGTAGATCAAACAACGGACATAAAAATCGGCAGCAAACGGACAACGAAATCGGCAACAAACGGACACCAAATCCACTTTACATCATCCAAAAGTTCTCCACAGTTCATCACCGGACATGTTCTAAACTAAAACAACTAAAAACGATAATAGTAAACGGAGGATGAGCGTCTTCACCACTTCCTCGCCGGCCCTTTGCCCTTCCGGCCGCCGGCGCAGCTGTAGGCGTCCGCGGCAGGTGGTGGATCATTGGAGTCATCAGAGTCCGAGCCGTGGTGGTCATCGTCGTCCGAGGAGGAATCGGAGATGACGATGAGCCCCTTCATCCGTCGGACGGCCCGGTCCTGCTGCCGCTTGAGCTTGGCCACCCGAGCCGCCTTCGTCGCTGCCTCCGCCGCCTCGCGCTCCGACTGCTCAATGGCTAGCCGGAGCGCCTTGGCGTTCTTCCTCCGGAGCTGGTGAGCGTCCGTCTCCGCCGTCGTAAGCGAACGGCGGTAGACCCAAGCGAGGAGCCACTCCTCCACGTCGGGCATCGCCGGCACCCCGCGGCGGTGGTGAACAGATTGCTCCGCCGCGTCCCTCTTCCTTGCCTGCCGCCTCTCGCGGCGGGCGGCGCGTGCCTCCGATTCCGGCATGCGCGTCCGCGGAGCCGGCGGAGTAGGCACTAGCACCCACCGTTACCCTTGCGGATTAGCGGCCGGCGGGGGAGGTGGACGACGAAGGGGCGGTGCGGACTGCGCAGCCCTCGCGGAGCTGCGCGCGGACCGGGAGGGGCCAGCTCCGGCGTCCGCGCTGCGCCGACGGGGGACCGGCGACGGGGCAGATCCGGAACTGCCCCCCGTGTCCACCTTCAACCGCTCCAGCGCAATGCGGAGGGCCAGCTCCTCGTCGACATTGTGGTCAGAGTCGGAGCGGCTCCCGGCGCTCGACATGCTCGCCGGAGTTGTCGGATTGGATCGAAGGAGGGGAGAAATCGGAGGAGGCGAGAAGAAGAGACGGAGCGAGAGCGGAGAGTGAAGTGAGCTAGGGTTCCGGATTGGGGTTTTTGTGGGGACAGAGTGGGGTCGGCGGTGGGACGGGCTGACATGGCGGACGCGCCCGGGAGTGGCCGGGCCGCCCCATATCCGCCCTACATTTGGGCTGGATATGAGGGGCGCCGAATAGCCCGGGCGTTTGAGGCCGGTTTGAGGCGCCTGGGTGGGTTGGGTTCTTTTGACCGGTCAGTGACCGGGCGGTCCGCCCGGGCGTTTGAGGCTGGTTTGAGGCGCCCGGCTGTAGATGCCCTTAGTGTAGGTAGACGTGCTATATATGATTCTCAGGCGAGTCACTGGCTTAGAGCATCTACAACCGAACTTCTCAAATGCCCCCTATACGTCTGGGCGGACGGCCTGGTCAGGGACTGTCATGAAAACGCGATCCAATCGCACTTCCTATCAACCCTATACGTCCGGGCTGACCGGCACTCCTCATATCTGTGGCGGATATGGGAGGCCCGAATGCGCCCGGGCGCGTCCGCCACGTCGGATTCAGCCCATGCTGGTCTACCCCAACCCCATATATATTCGTTCATATCTGCATCCCGGGTCAAACCCTAGCCACTTCTCTCCACTCCACTGATGGGGTGGCACGTACACACGCATGAGATGCTTCCATCCATCAGTCCATGATTGATCCGTCAATGCACATCTCATGAGAGTGCTGCGTGCGTGCGTGTGCATGCAAGCGCCATGCCATTGCATGCGCGTGAGCAAGCCACCGCCACCAGAAGAATGCGTGCATGCATGCATGCATGTCACTTAACCTTTCTGACCTAAACGCCAAGGTTAGTGGCGTCTGCCCTTTGCCATGCCAGGGCCAGACGCCGGGGTTCGCGGCGTCTTCAGTACAAGCAAGACACCACGGTTGCTGGCGTCTCGAAATGGGTCAGATCCGAAAAAACTTTCAAACACGGGTCAAATCGTGCTAAACTTTGACAAATGGGTCAGAACAGTGAAAAAGTCCTATTATTGTTGCCGAGTAGGGTGGGACGCATCGGTGCAGTGTCAGCCTTCTGTGTGTGTCTGAAGCATCTACAGCCGCATATGACAAATATGACCCCTCAAATGTCCGCGGATGCGCCCGGGCGCGTCCGCGGGCAGTGACGCGTCAGTTCTCATATTTGCGCAACTGCATCCGGACACCTCATACTAGAATTCTTAAATCCATATAAAAACACGCAAAGAAAAAAACCTACGTACTACATAGATCAACTACCCTACCCCTCGTCGGAGACGTCGACTATCTCCGTGCCCGGCTCCGGGTACATGGGCGGCAGCTGCAGCTCCGGCTCCTCCGGCTGCTCCGCTCCGGCCTCCTCCTCCATCACCGCGTCGAATTCATCGAAGAGCGCGTCGGTTGCCGCCCGCTCCTGCCGGAGGAACTGCCGGTTGGCCTCCACATAGGCCTCATCCTGGATGGTCTCCAAGATGGCCTGCTGCTCCGCCATCTCCGCGGCCTGGGCGACGGCGAACTCCGCCTTCGCTTCCTCCATGGTAAAGCCCGGAGCAGGCTGCTCCGCCTCGTCCTCCTCCGGATCCAGCACCTCCATCGGCTCCGGCTGCTCTCCCTCCTCCTCCTCCAGCTGCTGCTCCTCCTCCTCCGGCTCCGGCGAGTCCGGAGGCAGCTCGTGCGATGCGGGCGGCGCGCCTCGCCCAGATCTCCTCCACGATCTGGTACCGGCGCTCCGGTGTGAGCATCGCGTAGGTGGTGATCTTCTGCCGGACCATGGCGATGCCGGAGAGCGTGGGGAGAGCGGGGGAGAGAAGGTAGATGGGCTGAGGGTGCGGCGCAGAGAGGGAGGAGGTGGATGGGCTAGGGTTGGGGGACGCCGGCCAGCTTAAATAGCCGGATTTGGTCTCGGGCGGCGAGCCGGCGTGGCGCCACGCGGCGTTCACACCGCGGCGACGAAGGAGACGTCCGTCGGACCGCCGGGTTTCCGAGCCATTCCGCGTGGGACCCCGACGTCAGTCCAACGTGGCGGACGCGCCCGGCCGCCCCCATATCCGCCTCATATTTGGGCTGGATATGGGGGTTGCCGGTCAGCCCGGGCGTTTGAGGCCCGTTTGAGGCGCCCGTCTAGGTCAAAATTTCGTGACCGGTCAGTGAACGGGCGGCCCGCCCGGGCGTATGAGGCGGGTTTAGAGCGCCCGTCTGTAGATGCTCTGATACTGTACTAGTATTGGGCTCGGCCTGCCCTGCCACTAGTAGAAAAAGGGCATATAGTCCCAGTTCCCAACCCCCTTTAGTCCCGGTTTTCCCAACCGGGACTATGGATTCGGGACTAAAAGTCATGATCCTTTAGTCCCAGTTGTCACAACCGGGAGTAAAGGTCCTCCAGGCTAAAAAATAATAATGCCTCCCACCAATGCAACTCGGGGGATTCGAACTCAAGACCTCATGTATTGCCTCGCGCGCAGCTTACCACCCCACCTACACAACACATGTGACTTTGGATGGGATGCTTTCCTTTTGAACTAGCCTATGGAGGACCTTTAGTCCCGGTTGGTGTTACCAACCCGGACTAAAGGCTTTCCTTTTGAACTAGCCTATGGAGGACCTTTAGTCCGGGTTGGTGTTATCAACCGGGACTAAAGGGTCCTTTAGTCCGGGTTGGTAATACCAACCGGGACTAAAGGTAGACCCTTTAGTCCGGGTTAGTGTTATCAACCGGGACTAAAGGGTCAAGGCCTTTAATCCCGGTTGGTAACACCAACCGGGACTAATGTAGGACCTTTAGTCCGTGTTGGTGTTACCAACCGGGACTAAAGGTCCTCTGACGCCCATGAAACTTAGAACCGGGACTAATGCTCATATTAGTCCCGGTTCCAAATCTAGCCGAGACTAATGTGCTGAACCAAAGGTCCTTTTTCTACTAGTGTGCCCAGGCACTTGGACGTGCTACCTTTCTGCAGACAAGAGGCAACTTTACAAAAGCTTTATCCCAAGGAGACCTAATATGCAGAGTAAAAAAAATAACGAAGGTAATACAAACTAAAATATTCTTCTCCCTCGGATGCGTATGTAGTTCATATTGAAATCTGTAGAAAGACTTATATTTAGAAACGGAGGGAGTAGTACTCTCTCTCTGGCACGATGGAGGATGACATGAGAAAAGATCAAACATACTAAAAGCGCTTAGGGGTAATTTTGTTACGTAGGACCCTACCACGTACATGGATTAAATCTACTAGATGATTGTGGAGGGGCCGAGAAGAATCAACGGCCGGATGTACCACTTTGGACGCCCTGATGCTGTGGTGACACGTAAAGATGCACACAAAAAACCGGTAACATGCTAAATTGAACATGTGCCCGAGATTCTCACTGGTCATTATTAGTGTAGCTCACAATGCATGCACACACACTGATTGAACATGCTAATTGGACATGAGCTGCCTGCTTGCCGCTTCTTAAGCCTTTGCGTCTTCATGTTTATTGGTCCTCTCCTAGCTAGAATTATCATTTGCCGCTATGATGTTGTCGCAAAGCAGAGTCGAGCTTCCATACAATGTCGTCCGCTGTGACGGCGAAGCCCTCGTCTAACTGAAAGGAAATAAATATAGACTAGTTAGTAAAATGGAATGTATATATTTGTTTGATTTTCATCTGTTAAGAATATAAGATGCTATTCGATATCGATGGTTAAGTTTAATATGGCTGGTTTATTATATATATCTAGGTT
The DNA here is from genome assembly GCA_039707655.1 of Elymus sibiricus. Lineage (NCBI taxonomy): Eukaryota > Viridiplantae > Streptophyta > Magnoliopsida > Poales > Poaceae > Elymus > Elymus sibiricus. The sequence goes on from CM077666.1 coordinate 435,753,310, forward strand.
GTGTGACTCAAAACTTTGTATCACTGATCAAATTTATTCGTAAGTATTATCTTATGGCTGTGGTTCTATAATAAGTATTTTTTAAGAAGGTTAAGGTTTGGTCAACAGGATATGTGGGCGTGACTCAAAAGTGGTACTGTTGATCAAGTTTATTCATATGTATTTTTCTTATGATTGTGATTTTGTAACTATTATTGAATATACATATAACATTTGTGTCAATTACGAACTGAGCGTAGCTCAGATGGTTAACGGAACCAGCCCACCAAGGATTCAGGTCCTAGACTTGGAGTTGGTGCTCACATTTTTCTAGATTTATTTTAGCCATTTCTGTGGTGACTTCGTCAATCCGAAGATGTTGTGCTAGTTTAGTCTTTCAGAGGTGCTCAATCTTTAAATAAGAAAATGTGTAGAATGAAGTGGTAAACTTGCCTTTGCCATGAGGTTTATGATCAGAGTGGAAGCCGGGAAAGACACAACATTGGTGTGTGTGATGCTAAGGTGGAGCCCCTCGACCTCGGCGAGCAACGTGACTAGGACCCCTTTGCCGTCCTGGCAGTGGATCCTCATCATCACATTGCTCTCCGAGACCATGTCATTTCCCCCTTTCCCGTCCCCCGCGTCGCCTCTCGGGCGGCTCGAGCGGAATCCAGATCCGCCGCCGCCAACCACCCCCCTTTCCCGCCTACCTCCCCTCGTCGCCGCCGGATGACACCGCCGGGCTAAGCCCGAGCGGTGGACGGCGGTAGCGGGGCTAGCTTCTCGCGCAGCGGCTCTTTCTCGGTGATTCAGGCGCCCCGGCGGCGATGGCTTCCCCGAGCAGCGCAGGCAGTCAGGCGGCACGGCGGCTCGTTTCTGCTCCCCTCCCTCCCTGCGGAGCAGCAGCATGGCGCGGTGCCCGGCGGAGTGGTTTGGACAGCGGGCTTGGCGGCTTGGTGCGGCTCCCTTGGCGGCGTGGCTTCGGCTCGTCGCGTCTCAGGCGCTGCTGCTAGGTGGCCTGATGCTCCTATCCCGGCGGCGGCTTCGGCCGTCCTCGGACGCTCTCGCAGCAAGGTGCGGGGTGCCGCGCTGCAGTTTCGGGGGGCCCTTGCCTCTGAATCTGGTGTTGCGCGCCCGGACCGACGGGCCTGGCTGGGTTCCTCTTGCTCGGATGTCTTCGGCGGCGGAGGACTGCGGTTGCCGGGGCGGCGGCCCCGGATTTGGTGGTGGCGGCTTCGGCCAGGGGGCGGCGCGTGACTGGGCGTGGTGGATCGAGGGATCCTGCGGCCAGTTTGGAGTTCGACGGCTACAGGGTCAGCCTCGGCAGGATGGGGTTTGTTGGCTGCGCAGGTGCGGGCAGGTGGTGGTTGTGCATCTCCGGGAGAAATCCTATGTCCGGCCTTTGCCAGATCTGGCGACGGCGACGCCCGTGGGCGTCGTGCTCTTTCTTGGAAGCGTTGCTGTTGTGTGGTGCTCCTCCCCCCTCCCCGCGACCTTGGCTTCGGAGGGAAACCTCAGATCTTCGGGATCGGGCGATGAAGGCGCCTTCACGTCTTCTTCCTCCTTGGGGGCATCGTCTCGGAGCCGGCCACAACCTGGAGACCAGTGGATGGCGGCATCTTCGCCGCGTGGTTTGTGGCATCTTCGCCGCGTAGTTTGCTGAGGCGGCCATTTCGGGGGCGCTGATTTCTGTTTGGCAACGATGATGGCGTCGAGAGGAGCTTTGGTCGCGGCTCGGGCTTCGGTAGTCGGATCTTCCCGGCGTGTCCGAGGTGCTCTTCCGTTGGTGGCTTGGTTGCTTTGAAGTCGGAGCTGCGGTAGAGTGTGTCCATGCGGTGACGATGACAGGCGCTCGGTGGTCGGTTACGGAGGGCACGGTCGGCGCAAGTCCTGCATTTTCCCTTGTGATGATCGTCGTCAGAGTCGGAGCTGTCGGTTGTTCGCGCGTGTGGCCTTCTGTTGGCATGTGCCGTCATGGTTTCGATGTAGCTTTTGTAGCTCTGTGATCCCATGTCGGTGGCCAGGTTGGCCGGTGATACCCATGTTATGTGGGTTGGATTGTATCGGTTTTAGCCCGGTTTTCCATTAATTTACCGGGCAATTCTCACTCCTTCTTAATCAATGAAAATGGCAAGTCTTTTGCCTCGTTTCAAAAAAAAAACATTGCTCTCCGAGATCCTTGCCTCGATCTCCGGCAACGGGATCCTTGTCGTCGGTGGACCTCCTCCAGCTGCTGCTGACGGCGGCGGTGACGGGCAGCCATCATCGCCGTTGGAGATGCACGGCCTCTTCACTAGCACCACCGAGTCGATGCTCCTCACGTCACGGTCCTGGAGTGCCTTGAGCTTCTCCTGCTGCTCCTTGACGTACCTCACGGCGTCCGACAGGATGGTCGCCTTGTCCATCTGAGCCGAAAATTAATTTGGTCAATGCTGAAGTGAGTGATGCTACTACAAAATTATTTGTGTGAGAAATGTACACGAACTACTAACAGATTAATTGAACGATAAAGCTGAGCTGATCCGCTCAAGTGAGTGATTGATATTGGACTGACCTTCTTGAGGCCGGGGATGACGGTGGAGAGCTCGATGAAGCGTCGGTTGATCTTCTCCCGGCGCTTCCGCTCCGCCATGACGTGTTCCTGCACGGTCGGCACCGTCCCTGTACTGGCGCCTGAGGATTTCCTCGACGGTGGCGACCTGTGCGCCAGCTCCGGCACGACGTGGCTGGGAGCTGCGGGTGGGCTCGGTGTGCCGTCGTTAATGCTGGGCGGCTGCGCTATGGCCGAGGTGAAGTTCCAGCTCGCGACCGGGTAGTTGGTGCTGCAGTTGGACGACCAGCCGTCGTTCTCCACGGCCACCGCGGCGCCACTGTCGCCTGAGCTCCAGCTGTCCGTGGCTCCGTGTCGGTAGGCTGCCATGTGCGTGCCGTTCTGCAGCGCCGCCGAGTTGTCGAGCTCTAGGAGTGACGACGGGAAGCCGTCTCCGGCGGCGGCGCCGTCCTGCTCCTGCTCGAGCGTCTCCATGGCCCACTGGATGAACATGTTCGAGTCGTCCATGCTCGTTGGATCTCCGGCCGCTACTTCTACCTGATAGAATCACTCCAAAATAAATCGTAAGAGCATATAGCACATTTCACATGACGAATAGATCGATGGATCTGCTAGCTGCTGTGCTAAATCACACACACACACACACACACACACAGACTTACCTGACGAGAAGACACATCATTGCATATGATTGCACGGACACGTACGAAGAACACACCCTTGAAATGGTCTCCGTATCCCTCTCCAGCTTTCACTTGTTTCATGCGTGGCATATATATGTAGCTAAGCTCCGGCAAGGGCCGGTTGGGTTGGGGTTCTTGCTAGCTACTCCCTCCGTTCGGTGAAGAGTGTACATTTGGCTTTAAAATTTGTCCATAAAAGAATGTACTTCTATCTTCCCAATGCACTTTAAAGTAGAAAAATATATTTTTCTCTCATCACACGGTAATCAAGACCAATAACATTCTACACATGATCTCCTTAATTTCTACATACACTTAGCTCATTGGGGGTTGGGTAATTAAAGAGGAGAGAGATGGTGCCTTGCACCTTTCCAATGCATTTTTTACTTCACTCCATAATTTGTCCTAAAATTTCTATATGTACACTTTTCACCGGACGGAGGGAGTACTGTACTATGGGAAACAAGAAGTATCTTCTATGGGGAACAAGAAGATGCCCCTATCACGTGCACCTCACCTCAGCAAGACCTCTTTTCAGTGAATGACTTGTCCTCGCGCATGAAGCATCTAGTGAAAAATCTACTCTTTAGGTGCAATTAATTCATCCTATCTATCAAAATGAGCCTTGGAAAAGTCCTTGAAAAGTCTGCCATGAATTGGCTACCGAAAATTTTGCATGCCAATATTTGGTAACCCTGAAATTTAGTAAAAATTAGTAAGTTTTGAGAGGTTGGCAAGTTTAGTTGGTAGCCAATTTTCGAAAATCCAAAACCTACTGGAAGTGGGTTATTGCGGTGGTGGTTACATGAGTGTCTCATCTTCACACACCTCCCCCCCCCCCCCCCCCCCCCTCCCCCCCAAAACCAAAATTTTCAGTGGGTGGATCCCCGCTCTCCCCCCTATATCCAACCAAAGGTTGATACCTTAGCTTGTTAGTTAATTCCCGTAGGATTTAGCCCTTATGTCTATAGCAAAACTCGCCCACTTTTAGCTCGCCTGAATATTAGCAAGGCATTTTTTTGTACCAAAAAACCAACCCTTATGTTATGGAATTTCAAATAACAATAGCTAATGCAAATCGTACTATCTAGCTACTTCACACAACTCTACCTTTATGTATCTTGATGAACATATCAAATTTGGACGTGCTCCCATTTCCGTTAGTATGGTGGCTTGGGCAACCACCACCCCCTACTCCTCTTCCTCCATCTTGAAAGCATAGGTGGAGCTTGCTATTGGTTGATGAAAGAAGTGTGGAGCTCATAGTAACAAGTCGTCCTGGCTTAGTGTCAGTAGAGAGTAGTGAGAGCTTTGGTGATCCAAAGTGGGAAGAGGCTCACGACCTGCGGTGACTACATCAACTTTGCACATTTGTGGGGTCGACCATTGCTCCAGATCGACCATGACTTGTGACTTGTGAGTACACCATGCCAATGCCAGTTTGCCTCTCACACCTTGTTGTCGCCGGTCGCGGGAAAAAACAATGAAAGGATGTGGTTGTATTGGTGGCTCCCTTCGTCATGTGTGGTCTTTATGGTGGCGATGCAACGGTGATGAATCACGCGCTGCATGCATCCCTGGGTGCATCAATGGCATGGTAACGAGTGTATACAAATCATGATAGTGGCTCATGACATCTCACTTCCCCTCCCTCCATTGATGACTGGAGGTTTTGTCTTCTGAGGTAGATGAGCGCTAATTTGGCTCGAGTGGATTTCATGTGGTGGCCTACCATGAGGTGGCTCGCTTGGGACAACACCATGGTGGTTCTGGGTGTAGCCATGGGGCGTATCTCACCGAATGTCCGATTTTGAGATGGTAACTCGTGCATATGGCATGTATAAGGTGAAAACCCACAATCTAATGCATGGTTGTGCATGCTTTATCTCCTTGTTAAAGAATTTCTCATCGTAACTAAAGATCTAGCCTTCATTGGTTAGACCCATGAAGATGAATTTGGTACCCTCCAATATGAAACTCGTTGATTGGCCTCCATTGGTTGGATACAACAACATCAACTTCTTGAAGATGTCAACTTAGTAGCGTAGGTGCTTATATCATCTTCTTATAATTACTGTATGTTATTGTTGGATACTTCAGACACTTTCCGCTTGTCATAAATTATGACTGTGTGAACCGACTTAGTGTAAGCCCCCTCCAGGATGAAAATCCTCGATTGACTTTAATGGTAGGATATGAAAACACTGATTTCTTGAAGATGTCTACTAAATGGTGTAGGTGTTTATTTCCTTTCCTTATAGTCATGGTTCTTTTGGTGTTGGCCACTTCATACACTCTTGTTGTCATATATTATGGTTTTGCGGATCGTCTAGGTGTAGAGGCCTTGCAATGTGAAGTTCTTCCTTTCCAGTTTCCACAGATAATGACTGGTCATGTTTTTGTGTAAAAAAAAACCCTGGAATTTTCATGAATTTACATAGCACTTGGCTAGATTTCACATATACGCCTATACATATGACAAGTTGCATACACTTTGATAACATTTTCTACTTTGTCTTTCTATGTGAGTCGAATCTAGATCTCAAACATTGTGATAGAATATAGTTGAATTTGCCATTTGTGAAAAATAGTAATTGATTATGCTATGACTATCTACATTTTCTCTTGAAGAGAATGCATGGCCAGTGGGCTCTTTTACGTGATACCTTTTCATGTGTAGAGCAAAACCGAATTGAACTTGCTCGTATAGCATTCAAATAGTATATATTTCACATAATTTTTACTTTTGCCGAGCTTCGGAGCACATCTTGTTGATGGTGATTGTAACCTCCTCTAATGCTATAAATATCTCGCCTTCCATCGCGACAAGAATATCATCAAACTTGATATATAACCGTAGAAGTTCTGGGTAATGATCACTAGAACATCAAATTATCCTATAATGAAATATTTTAGCAATACCGTATCATGTATACCAGATTCAGAGTCATACTGGATAGTGACATAGCGTCCTGATGTCAAAATTTCCTTATCCCACACCACATGATTAAAGAAATAGTACTCTCTCTGTAAACAAACATAAGACGCTTTAGATCACTAAGTATGGTCTGATAAGTTAGATCATTTAGCTGGCTAAAGCTATACTCCCTGCGTACGGCAAATAAGTGACAAATATGCGATGTTTTAGATACTGGCCCAAATTTTAATATGTAACTTTGACAACTAAGTTCTGCTTAACAAAATTGAAGACAAAACAAAATGTTAGTATATTAGAACTGTTTTTGAGGTAAATCTACACATATAATTTTCAATTTTTCAATCCAAATAATTAAAACAATACTCTCAGCCAAAGTTGTACAATTTGGCGACATGTTCAAAACATCACTTATTTATGGTATATAGAGAGATAAAAGCATTGATTTCTACCTAATTATGAGAAGAAAAAATAGACGTTGATTGATAAGCTAACGTGTGTAAAGGTCCACGTGGCTTATCATGGAGACCTAGAACAAACTTTTTCTGTCCTTTTGTTACGAGCATGTCATTTCAGACCACAGTAATTAAAATGCAATATTTGTTATGTAGCAAAACCGTGGCAAACATTAGGCATGTGCCTTAGGCAAGCTTAGACCAGGTAGACCTTAGTACTAATGTTTGCCAGCATAATCTTTCTTGTAAAACACTTGGACAGATGTGTTTGTACCAATGTTTTATGTGTGACCGCAGGTACAATGCCGAGGACATTGTCTTAATCATGTGCCGCCGGACCCTCTTGCTATTATATTGTCGAAGCCACGCACATGGTACTGGCTAGGGGTCATATTTGCACTAGGCAAGGAACTCTCGGCGATCGGTGTTCCTATTGTATGGCTTTGTGCTTGCAATTAGTGTTGGCCACCTACAGCCATGCTCGAAGCAACGTGTGGTAGAATTAACCTGCTAGGGTGTATGTACGTGCTGGGCCCTGGCCGAGTCAGCTCGTCTTGCATTGCATGGTCCACCAATTGGTGGTGATCAGTAACTGGTCAGCCGCCTGCGCGCCGCGGACCGTGTCATGGCAGGCCGGTACACATGCATACGTTATTCTAAATACGTATATATAAAGCTTGTGTATTTTCATTGCTAGAAAGAAGAAGTTTAATGAGAAGAGGAACTGGCTAATCTTTGCCAACAATAATCCTAAAGTTGTTCTTCCTAAGAACTTGGATTTAGAAGTAGATTATTTTCTAGAAACCACTCTTAGGAGTTCCTTCCCTCATTAAGTGGGCACTGTTGATGTGTTGGGAAAAACTCCTGCAATTGTTTCTAAGGTTAAGCCTTGTGGCTTGTCTCATCCTTTCAAAATCTCTTGATTATGATATGTTTGATTTGGAATATTAGGGTCTTGGTCAATCTGGAAAACTCAGTGCCTTTGTTATACTATATAGCTAACTCCAATCCTGATGTTATTGGATTTCAAGAAACAAAAAGAGAGTTAATTTCTAACGGTTTTCTCAAAACAATTCCGGATTAGTGATTTTCATCTGCGAAAAGCAACCAAAGCGGTTCCGGCAGCTCCGGAACATTTCCGGGTTTTTTCTCCGGAAAAATCCCAGAAGTTCCCAGAACAATTCTAGCACCCTCCAAGAATTTCCAAGCGTGTGCCAAAACCAATTTGACCTAATGGTATACCCTGAAACAACTTTTCAGTTTTACCGAAACTATTTCGGTGTTCTCTCTCTGGAACTTTTCCGTTGTCTCCGAAACTTTTCCGGTGACTTTCTCTCAGATTCCCTGTCTAGAATTCAGCAGATAGATGACCCTTAAGCGTGTGACCCTATAGGTTCGGTGAAGTATAGACATGACCGGAACTCTTTCCGATCAATGATCAACATCGGAGCCGTGGACACCCATATTGACCCCTATACCCACACGAATAAATATTCGAGTGAACCTCCAGTTTGCCGTGTGCTATTCTTGTTGCTTCGCGATATGTTACAAACACCCGAGGTGAGACTTATCGGCATCCCCGTGGATCAACAACTTGTCCACTATGCCAGTTACCTCGTTATCGGTTTTGTTCTCTTTTCTCATTCCCGTGTTCCGGCATCCCTGTGATCAAATCACATTGTGTCTGGCCAGACGATGGTGGATACCGTAACACCGAGAGGGCCCAGAGATATCTCTCCATCGTCGGAGGAGCAAATCCCAATCTTGAGCTATCAAGTTACTTGACATACTTTCCCATGAACCCGTAAGCCGCGTAATAGCCACCTAGTTACGGATGATGTTTAACAAACCCCAAAGTTCATGAATCAAGCATGAAGAAACTCGATACTATCATGGTCTAAGGAATTATGCAAACGTAAACTTTCTCTGTGTTATTAACCATTAACTTGTGACGAATATATCTCATAGCATAACATCAATCGGGTCGATTCAACCACAAGTGTTCTACTAACATTGTGTCCCCAAAGTTGCCGGCATAGTCACGCCCATGATCAGGAAAACAGAACCATCATGCAACACTTGAGCTAGTCTTAGAGGCCTAGGAATACATTTTGCCGTTTATTATTCCACACGTGCATATCAGTCTTCCTTCGAGCCTCGTGTTAGTGCAGACTCGAGAACCATAGCAGTTATAGCACGGAATACAAACTTAATTACGAACATGGGGATAAATAATAACATTTATTATTGTCTCTAGGGCATATCTCCTATAGACTCCCACTTGCACTAGAGTCAATAATCTAGTCAATGCTAAAGCACTTTACACCTATAGCATACCGGTGTAAAATATGCTTCGCTTGTGGTATAGCCTGATGTCCAACGGAGCTGACAACTTCAGGTCCGTGTGTATCTTTGCATATCCCCGCGTTTTCACGCTTTCACAAAATTCATATTTTGTGTGGACTTGGCTTTGTATATATGTGAATCACTGGTCGAACCTCGATTCCTCAGACTGAGCTATGGAGCAACTATTTACAATAGTGTCCCATTGACCAAAGCCATCTTAGAACCATACTAAGTTCATGAATGAACTATATAATTCAACATCTTCTTTGTCGCTTCCAAAGCGTCAACATACTTAGGCTTTGTTATAAATTTCGCCACAGTATCCTGTTTGAAACAATTTCCAACTACCGTGCCACCATATCGTGTATTACACAAAACCCTTAACTTAAATCGAAAATCACATGGAGTATTGATGAAGACTGTATCGATGTAATTACTTGCAACGAGCACTTCATAATCTCTGCTTGCGAGAAAACATGTCATCAGTACTACTTTAGTACTCAACGACATTTTTCACTGTTGTCCCATGATCAGTACTTTGATCACTTTGGTATCTATACTTGCAATAGCTTGGGAGTACTGGACATATCTGGTCATTTTACATACCATGAAATACATGATTAATCCAAACACGAAAGTGTGTGGAATCTCCATCATGTATTTTGCTCATCAGTGTTTTGGGACACCAAGTCTTGCAAAAACTCTTTCCATGTGACTTCGGCAAGAATCACTCCTTGGCGTTCTTATGCTAAACTATTTTAGCATCTTGTCAATATGTATTTTTGGCTTAGCCTATTAGGCAATACTATCTTCGCAGATAATTATGCCTAATATCAAGGCTACTTAGCCCAAGCACTTTATCGAAAAACTATTTTCAATGAAGTCCTAATTCGTGTCAAGAAGTTTATATTATTTCCAATCAACAATGTGTCAAGCACACAAGGTTTTTAGAAATATTATTATACTCCCACTTACTTTCTTGTAATCACAAGCATCTTCGTTATCCATTGATGAAATCAAACTCTTTTGACTATTTCATCAAAAACGAAGATTCCAACTCCATTTTGCTCTCTTCTGTCCATTGCTGGAACTCTGAAGTTTACATACTCACTAGCATCCTCTGGATCGACAAAATACTTTTTACTGTATCACATGCAAGTCCTAGGTTGCATTTCCATCACATGGAAATCCTTTTGGCATCCATGTTTCATATCTCATGTTTGAAATATGTATTAATTGCTAGTTTAACCCGAACCGACTTTTAAGCATCGCTACGGTGAGACAACCTCATCGTAGTCAACTCATTGAACTTGTTATTGCAACAAGTCAAGCTTTATGGATAAAACATTTTATCCACATCAGTTTATAGTTCCATAAATATTCGTTAGACTCTAAGTCTTCCGAAAGGGTTATCAAGATATAATCTTGAATCATTTGTATGGAAACTATCTCGAATTATATTGGCATTTAGCCAATTCCGGAGTCAGGGCCCATCAACGCTTCCTTGTGTATCGTAGGTATACTGTTGTCTAGCAACAATATCTCGTATGCGCACCTGAGAGCTTCGCACGAGTTTTGCCTACGTGGTTCAGCTGCAAGTTCGACCGAAGTCCATACATCTCATGTAGAGGCTTCCGTATCAGTCGCAGTAGGAAACTCTGGAATCACTTCCAAGGTCTCTTTCCTTTGACCTGATAATGAAGATAATGTTATCTCGTCGAGTTGCACTGTCCTTCAACTCACCCTTTTGCAAGAACCATTTTCTTCAAAATCATACCGCTTTTTGTGGCAAACATTTTTGCATCGGTATAGTGATGGAGGAATACCCAATAACTTGGGATAACCTACAAAGTAGCACTTGTCTGATTTGGAATAGGTTTGTAAATATTTTACACAAGCCCCATATTCCAAATGTCAAGAAAAGATATAACATGGTTGGGTGTACCAAACCATGGCATCATTTCAACAGACCTGATGGCGCTCTTTTCAGTGTAAAAGCCGCAGTCTCTAAAGCATAACTTTAAAAGGGATAATGGCAAATTGATTTATGTCATATTTGATCTTACCATGTCATAAATGGTTTGATTACATCTTCACGGACATTCCACTCACAGTGGTGTTCCGAGAGGTGTAAGTTGTGAAACTCTTTTCACAACTCATCAGAGATTCGCTAAACTTGTAACTCAAATATTCCTTTCCGCAATCTAATTTGCAGAAACATAATCTTTTTTGTTACAATAATTTCTACTTCATGTTGAAAACCTTTCGAATGATTTCAAAAGATCCAGACTTACGTCTCATCAAGCAAATATCCATATATCTACTTGAGTCATTTTTGAAGATAGACAAATCCACTGCTAGCAATAACCTTTATTGGACTACACACATCATAATGTATGATCACCAATAAATTCGTTGCTCGTTCCTTATGGCCTGTGAACGGTATTTCAGTCACTTCACTTTTCAGACGAAAGTTGCAAGTGTCAGATGATTCATAATCAAACGACTTTAAAATCCATCATAATGGAATTTCTCCATGCGGGTTTCTCCAATGTGACCAAATGCAGTGCCACATATATGTGGTATTCTTTTAGTCTTGCGACATTTAGCGTCAGTGTTATGAATGTATCATATTACCATCAATATTCATAACATACATCCCATCCTGGATGGAAGCATGGCCCTTATGTTATTCATGATACCGAACAACAATTGTTCTTTTATGAACAACCCTCTTGCAACAAACATTGTGCAATGGGCTAGAGTGTATAAAACTCTAAAAAGAATTATGAAAGTAAACACAGAGGTAATATATTATTATCATTATTCATAACATACATCTCATTCATAATGAAAGTATGGCCCTTATGTTATTCATAACTCCGAACATCAAAAGTTCTCTTATGAACAACCTTCTTGCAACACACTTTATGCAATGGGCTAGAGTGTATGAAACTCTAAATGAATTATGAAAATAAATACAGACGGTAATACACCGATGGAAGGTATAGTAACATTTACTATGTTCCCAGCGCGTATCTAAACCTCACTCCGGCAAGTCTTTTAGGCCGTAGTAGTTCTTGCATCGAGTCGCAACAGAATGCAATCGAGCGAGTATCTTTGTGATTAACTCACAATACCCAAGAATTAGTGATTAACATGTTTAATCATAATTTCCAAGAATTATATCTTTGACCAGCCTTCTATACATCAATAACTTGTATGACATTCATACATGAGCTGGATATTCCAGTCTTCTCTCATTTTGCCTTTATACTTCTAACAGTTTAACTTTTAGTATTTCTCCTACTCTCAGAAGAAGCACCCAACTTTAAGAGTGGCGTTAGCCCCGGACTTCCAAGGTGTGTAAGTCACACTAACACCCGTTGGACATTTCCTTTCTCTTTAAGTTGTTGTTTTATTCACCTTTATCATATGACAGGCGTTCTTCTGGATCCCTCTCTTATCAGTCAAATGCCCAGTAAACACTTTACTAATACTTTGGAAAACAAACATTACTTTGGATATCCCATATCTTTTAGCCTTTGTTTGTATCTGAAACTAATTTTCAGTTCCATGAACATCACATAGCTATCCCAAACTTTTGAAGTTCGGGTCTCATGGAAGCAAACATATTGCACTTGACCGTAACGGAATTTTAGCTTTTGGATCGAAGGACGAGAGTCACATCATCCATAGCATTAGCAGGAGAATACCAAAAGCATGCGATAGGACAAAGTCCTTCTCAGCACTGTTGAGGACAATCCTCACATTACGTTACCAACCGTAAAGTTTTAACCAGATATTTAACAGCTATTCAATTTTAATAGGGAAGGTGGAAACGCGAGCCATTATTCTACAATTATTATACAAATCACACTTAGACAGCGTTCATAATTAATTGCACTGAGAATTAAACAAGTTAATTCTACAGTGCGCTCCCACTCGAACCAATATCTCTCATAATTGATTGTGAGTGATACAAGATCCATATCTCAATTCATCGCCATAGAATCATCATCTCATGACGGGAATTTTAATCGGTAGGCCAACTTGCCGATCACATCTCTATGTGACTCTTGTTCATTTTTCGATGCGTGTGTTCCGAGCTCAGGACGATCCTGCCATGAACGTCAAGACAACCAAGTGATCTCGCTGCGAGGTCTGACCTCACCCGCCTTACACCCGTACAATCGTTCGTACCCATGCATCCATGGTGCACCCCGAAAGGAAAGATGCTGTGACGGTGCTACACTTGGGAGAATACTAACTACTTGATATTTTTGTGAGAGATCACCCTAATAAAAGTGACTACCGCGCAATAAAAAAGGATGCATCATAAGGGATAAACATCTCAGGCAATTCATAATAGCATGATATGGTATAGCCCTTTCTGACGGAGAAGTTTTTAATTTCTTCGTCTTCGGCATTCGCGTCGGTGTTCACCTTCACGAAGTTTGCCACCACCTTGTCAATGCACCAAATAATATTGCTATCTCTATAGCTAATAAAATAAGTGCATTACTTAAGGTTGACACGCTGGTCATTAAAGTGACAATCATATGGCTCCAGCCATCATGCCGAATCATGACACGCGGGTCATGTTAATTTACATTATATAGTCATCTCATACATAATCAAATTAAATATGCGCACTGCTATACCACATCATATGCACATCCTGCAAAACCAAGTTAGACGCCTCTAATCGGTTTATGCAAAATTTTATTTTACGTGGCTTCTAAGGTTTCGAAACAAACCGAAGCTACCAACGTCCATCATCAAGTATGATTATTCAAGTAGCTAAATTAACTTTGCGGGGTGTATGAAACACGAGATAGTAAAATCTCGAGCCCCATACTGAACTTCGTCATACGCATGACTCCCGTGCAGATCATATTTGCATTGTCCTTTTGTCTGCGAAATTTCATCTTTCTTTTAACTACGGTGGAATTCAATGAACTGTTAGCACTTCGTTGATCAATCAGGATCACGGATTGCCAGAACTTTGAAACTCCACCATGCCGTTATCAAGATCAGAAATACGCAAATTTCAGGGAAGCAACAAGAACATCGGGTAACAGATTTCATCTGCTACCCGCACAAATAATTTTCAATAATAGAACTCATCTACTACAAATTATATTGTGCAACATCCATACATCTCTATGTATTCTAGATCGCAACCTGCATCCACGCATAGCATGGCTCATGATGCCACTGTAAGGGAACGCGGCAGAAAACAAAAAAATTCCGACCTACGCACCAGCCTAGGACCACTATGAAGACTGCATACAAGGTTTGGATCTGATCGTTACCGACTCGTAGCGCAGCGGAAGTAGAGTCGATGTAGATCGTCGGTGCAGATCCCCGCAGCTAGGATTTACAACCTCCCAACCGCGAGGATGTACTCCCTCGTCTGCTCCTCGGACAGTCCCTCGGACAGCCCTTCGGGAGGCGGTCGGACAGTCCCCCGGACGGTGTCACGGACAGCCCTTCGAGAGGCACTCTCGAACAGCCCCTCGGGCAAAAAGATCGAACCTACGACCTCTCTATGGGGTAGCTCACATATGGTGTTAGCTATCCGGCAGGGCTTCGCCGTCCAGAACTAGTTCCCACCGGAACCCAGACAGCCTTTTGGCTCTACGAAAATATTTCGTGTGAGGGAGAGAAGAAGCCAGATCATTGCATGGCATTGTGTATTAGAGAGTGAGTTTGGGCAGCCCCCTCCACCCCTATTTATAGGCCAAGCCCAAGGGTGGATTCTCCAAGAAGCCAATAGGGTAAAATACCAAAAGGCCCTCAAGGTGGCTTCTCCAAGAAGCCACCAAAAAGTGCTTTTCATTATTCACGGAAACATTTTTCCGCGACCGTTAAATCCAAAAATATTTTTGTAGGTCTTAGAATAATTCCAGTACCCACTAAAATAATTTTGGACGCGTTCCGAAACAATTCCGGATTAGTGATTTTCATCTGCGAAAAGCAACCAAAGCGGTTCCGGCAGCTCCGGAACATTTCCGGGTTTTTTCTCCGGAAAAATCCCAGAAGTTCCCAGAACAATTCTGGCACCCTCCAAGAATTTCCAGGCGTGTGCCGAAACCAATTTGACCTAATGGTATACCCTGAAACAACTTTTCAGTTTTACCGAAACTATTCCGGTGTTCTCTCTCCGGAACTTTTCCGTTGTCTCCGAAACTTTTCCGGTGACTTTCTCTCGGACTCCCTGTCTAGAATTCAGCAGATAGATGACCCTTAAGTGTGTGACCCTATAGGTTCGGTGAAGTATAGACATGACCGGAACTCTTTCCGATCAATGATCAACATCGGAGCCGTGGACACCCATATTGACCCCTATACCCACACGAATAAATATTTGAGTGAACCTCCAGTTTGCCGTGTGCTATTCCTGTTGCTTCGCGATATGTTACAAACACCCGAGGTGAGACTTATCGGCATCCCCGTGGATCAACAACTTGTCCACTATGCCAGTTACCTCGTTACCGGTTTTGTTCTCTTTTCTCGTTCCCGTGTTCCGGCATCCCTGTGATCAAATCACATTGTGTCTGGCCAGACGATGGTGGATATCGTAACACCGAGAGGGCCCAGAGATATCTCTCCATCGTCGGAGGAGCAAATCCCAATCTTGAGCTATCAAGTTACTTGACATACTTTCCCATGAACCCGTAAGCTGCCGTAATAGCCACCCAGTTACAGATGACGTTTAACAAACCCCAAAGTTCATGAATCAAGCATGAAGAAACTCGATACTCTCATGGTCTAAGGAATTATGCAAACGTAAACTTTCTCTGTGTTATTAACCATTAACTTGTGACGAATGTATATCATAGCATAACATCAATCGGGTCGATTCAACCACAAGTGTTCTACTAACATTGTGTCCCCAAAGTTACCGGCATAGTCATGCCCATGATCGGGAAAACAGAACCATCATGCAACACTTGAGGTAGTCTTAGAGGCCAGACTAGGAATACATTTTACCGTTTATTATTCCACACGTGCATGTGAGTCTTCCTCCGAGCCTCGTGTTATTGCAGACTCAAGAACCATAGCAGTTATAGCACGGAATACAAACTTAATTACGAACATGGGGATAAATAATAACATTTATTATTGCCTCTAGGGCATATCTCCTACAACCTTGTGGTGATCTATGGCATGGCTTATCCTGAATATAAAGTTGAGTTTATTGCTGAGTTGCATGACATTTTGGAAAATTCCTCATACCCTATTTTGCTACGTGGTGACTTTAACCTAGTTAGAACTGTTGCTGATAAGAGTAGGGGACTTGTAAATCCACAGATCACTTTCTTTTTTAATGACTAGATTAACCTTTGGGGCCTGTTGGAGAGTTCTATATCCAACAGGAGATTCACTTGGTCTAATAACCAAAATATTCTCATTTTTGCTGTTTTGGATAGGGTTTTTGCCACTACTACCTGGGATAACCATTTTCCTTTATCTACTATTGTGGCCTTACCTAGAGCTAGGAGTGATCATACTCCACTAGCTATTAACACTGGGGCTAGGAAAATTAATAGCCCCAACATGTTCAGATTTGAAAAATGGTGGTTGTCCCAGCCAGATTTTAAACAATTGGTGGAATTTGTGTGGGATACTGACTCTAAGGCAAATACTTCCATTGATAACTGGCAATTTAAAACTAGATTGCTAAGGAAAAAAGTAAAAGGATGAAGTATTAATGTGGAAGCTGGTCTGAAAAAGAAGAAGAAGGCTCTCCTTTTGGAGATAGATAAACTTGATGTTTCTTCTGAAACTACCCAACTTTCTTCTGTTGATGCTAACAAATTAAGAGAATTAAAAAATGAACTGGATGCTATTTGAAAAATTAAGGAAACTACCTTATGGCAGAGGTCCAGGGACTGGAAAATCCTGGAAGGTAACCATAATAATTTCTATTTTCATTCTTTAGCTAATCATAGGCATAGAAAGAATCATTTAACTCAGTTGATGAGTGATGATGGCCCTGTCAACTCCACTTCTGACATGCTTAGGGTGGCTACTGATTTTATAAAAATCTTTTTTTCTTATGAAGCAAAGCCTAACATACATATTGATGCTGATTTTTGGGACTCTTCAGAGTTAGTTACTAAGGAGGAAAATGCTGAATTGGAAAAACCCATTTCTGAGGAGGAGATTAAAAATGGCATTATGGGGTCTTATGCAAATGGTGCACCTGGCCCTGATGGGCTCTCTTTTCTGTTCTACCAAACCTTTTGGGAAGTCATTAAAAAAGACTTTATGTGGATGGTTAAGGATTTTGAGAATGGTGTTGGGGAACGCAGCAGAAAACAAAAATTTCCGACCTACGCACTAGCCCAGGACCAATATGTAGACTGCATACAAGGTTTGATCTTTTTCGTTACCGACTCGTAGCGCAGCGGAAGTAGAGTCGATGACGATCGGCGGTGCAGATCCCCGCAGCTAGGATTTACAACCTCCCAACCGCGAGGATGTATACCCTCATCCGCCCCTCGGACAGCCCTCCGGGAGGCGGTCGGACAGTCCCCCGGACGGTGTCACGGACAGCCCTTCGGGAGGACCATCGAAACTCGGACAGTCACCCGGACAGCCCTTCGGGAGGACCCTCGAAACTCGGACAGTCACTCGGACAGCCCTTCGGGAGGCACTCTCGAACTAAGACCGAAACTACGATCTCTCTACAGAGTTGCACACATACGGTGTCATCTATCCGGCAGGGTTTCGCCGTCCAGAACTAGTTCCCACCGGAACCCAGACAGCCTTTCGGCTCTACGAAACTATTTCGCTATGAGGGAGAGAGAAAGCCAGATCATGCATGGCACTTGTATGTGAGAAGGAATGAGGTTTGGGCAGCCCCCTCACCTCCTATTTATAGGAAAACCAAGGGGTAGGATGGGTATTTCAAAATACCAAAAATGCCCATGAAGGAAACACTTTCCAAGGGTAAAAGGGGAAAGCAAGTGGGCAAGTGGGGCGCCAAGGTGGAGCCCCCTTCTTGGCCGGCCACAACCCTTGTGGGCCCCCCCCAAGGTGGTCCTCATCCATCCATCCCTTCTAGAAGCCTTTTGGGAAAATATCCCAAAAGGTGACTTTCCAAAAATATCCCAAAAAGCACTTTCACTATTCACGACGACATTTTTCAGCGTCCGGTCGAACTGAAAATATTTATGTGGGCTAAGAACATTTCCAGTACCCACTAAAATAATTTTCAATGCGATCCGGAACAATTCCGGATTAGTGATTTTCATCTGCGAAAAGCATCCGAAGCGGTTCCGGCAGCTCCGGAACATTTCCGGTTTTTCTTCCGGAAAATTCCCAGAAGTTTCCAGAATGATTCTGGCACCCTCCAAGAATTATCAGGCATGTTCCGAAACCAATTTGACGTAATGGTATCCCCTGAAACAACTTTTCAGTTTTACCGAAACTGTTCCGGTGTTCTCTCTGCGGAACTTTTCCGCTGTCCGAAACTTTTCCGCTGTCCGAAACTTTTCCGGTGTCCGAAACTTTTTCGGTGATTTTCTCTCAGACTCCCTGTCTAGTATTCAGCAGATAGATGACCCTTAAGTGTGTGACCCTATAGGTTCGGTGAAGTATAGACATGGCCCGAAACCCCTTCCGATCAATGATCAACATCGGAGCCGTGGACACCCATATTGACCCCTATACCCACACGAATGAATATTCGAGTGAACCTCCAGTTGCCGTGTGCTATTCCTGTTGCTTCACGATATGTTACAAATACCCGAGGTGAGACATGTTGGCATCCCCGTGGATCAACAACTTGTCCACTATGCCAGTTACCTCGTTACCGGTATTGTTCTCTTTTCTCGTTCCCGTGTTCCGGCATCCCTGTGATCAAATCACAAAGTGTCTGGCCAGACGATGATGGATACCGTAACACCAAGAGGGCCCAGAGATATCTCTCCATCGTCGGAGGAGCAAATCCCAATCTTGAGCTATCAAGTTACTTGACACACTTTCCCATGAACTCGTAAGCCGCCGTAATAGCCACCCATTTACGGATGACGTTTAACAAACCCCAAAGTTCATGAAGCAAGCATGAAGAAACTCGATACTCTCATGGTCTAAGGAATCATGCAAACGCTAACCATCTCTATGTTATTAACCATTAACTTATGACGAATGAATCTCATAGCATAACATCAATTCGGGTCGATTCAACACAAATGTTCTTCTAACATTGTGCCCTCAAAATTGCCGGCATAGCCATGCCCATGATCAGGAAAACAGGATCATCATGCAATACTTGAGCCAGTCTTAGAGGCCAGACTAGGAATACATTTTACCGTTTATTATTCCACACGTGCATATGAGTCTTCCTCCGAGCCTCGTGGTTATTGCAGACTCGAGAACCATAGCAGTTATAGCATGGAACATAAACCTAATTATGAACAGGGAGATAATCAATAACATTTATTATTGCCTCTAGGGCATATCTCCTACAAATGGGGTCCTTGACATCCACGGGCTTAACTTTGCTATTCTTACTCTGATCCCTAAAGAACTTGGTGCAGATGAGATGAGGAAATTTAGACCTATTAGCCTTAGCAACTGTGCTATTAAGATTTTTACTAAAGCCATGACCATTAGAGCATCTCCTCTGTGTGATAGACCAATTTCTCCTAACTAAACTGCATTTATTAAGGGGAGGTTCATTTTAGAAAGTGTTTTATGGCCCATGAAGTTATTCATGAGGTCCATAGAGCAGGGGCTAGTGGGCTTATTCTTAAGCTGGATTATGAGAAAGCCTATGATAGAGTGAGCTCGAATTTCCTTGTGGAAATGCTCACTTCTAGAGATTTGGGAAAGAAATGGATTGGCTGGGTCTGTAGCACTCTTTTCTAAAGTTCTTCATATGTTAGGATTAATGATACTAATGGTTCACACTTTATGTGTGGCAAAGGGCTCAAACAAGGGGACCCTTTTTCTCCACTTCTTTCAACCTTGTGGCTGATGTCTTTACAAAAATGTTGTCTACATCTGTAAATAATAACTTGATCTCTGGTCTTCTTTGACATGTGATCCCTAGGGGTGTGGTGAGTCTGCAATATGCAGATGACACCATAATTTTCCTAGAGAACTCTGTGGACCAGGCCAGGAACTTGAAGTGGATTTTGTCATGTTTTGAGAGGCTATCTGGCCTTAAAATAAATTTCCACAAGACTGACATGCATACCATCCATGTGGATAAGAATGCTGCTGACTGTTTTGCACAAGTTTTCTATTGTAAGATGGGTACTTTCCCTTTTAAATATTTAGGGGTGCCCTTACATTTTAAAAAGTTGAGAAGAGAGGATTTGCAACCCATCATTGATAGGATCATCAAAAACATTTCTAGGTGGTTGGGGAGAATTTTATCATACAGGGGCAGGCTGATCTTAGTTTCTATCTGCATTGCTAGTATCCATGCATACTTGATGTCAATGGTGAAGTTCCCTAAATGGGCCATTGATGCTATCATCTCACAAATGTCCCATTTCTTTGGGGGTAATTTAGGTAATGAGCATAAGTATCACCTAGGCCCTAGCTAAATGGGGCCTCACTTCTATGAGGAAAGAGTTTGGTGGTTTGAGGGTTCCCAACCTTAGGCCTTGTTGGCAGCCTGGAGCAAGAGGTTTTATGATGATAGTGACAGTGATTGGAAAAAAAATCTGTGCTACAAATATAGTACAAACAAGCCCAATATCCTGTGTAGCAAGCCAGATGTGGGGTCCCCTTTTTGGACGACTATCTGTTGGGCTTTCAGGACTGCAAAAAACTTTTATAAACGGGAGATAGGAAATGGGAGGAATACTGCTTTCTAGCATGATCAATGGGCTGGGGATGTTTCTCTTAAGACAAAATTTTGGGGCCTTTTTGACATATGCCAGCAGCAAGAGTGCAATGTGGCCCAAGTTTGGGACAACGAAAATTTGAAACTGTCCTTTAGAAGATGTGTTGATGAAACTTTATATGAGAAATGGTTTGAGCTGTTATCTCTTGTTAGAAACACTCCTCTTACTGCTACCAGTGATAAGCCCGTTTGGGTCCTTGAAAGCTCTGGTGTCTACTCCGTTAGATCTTTTTATAAACTGATTAATTTTGGAGGGGTTCAAGATGCGTTTAGAGATTATATCTGGAAGATTAAAGTCCCACCTAACATACATGTTTTCTTGTGGCTGATAGTCCATAATAAGAGCTTAACTAGGGATAATCTAGCTAAGCGTCAGGAAGTGCCTGACGTCTCGTGTGTTTTCTGTTTAGAGGCTGAGTCGATTAAGCATCTTTTCTGTGATTGCATTGTTGCTAAACAGATGTGGGAAATCGTGGCTGATATTTTGCATATTCCTGTACCTTGCTCTTTTGAGTCCCTAGCTTCCTTTTCGAAACATAAAAGGAAGCATGATGCGGTTAATATAGTTACTTCTGCCAACTTGTGGGGCTTATGGTGTCTTCGCAATGATTTTGTTTTTCAGGGGCGAAAATGGCGAAGTATGAAGTGCGTAATGGGTTTGGTGGGTTCGTTAGTGCGTCAATGGAAAAATCTCTGCTCAGATGCTCAAGCTTCGCTGCTCCTCGAATGTTAAGAATACTCGATCATCCACGAGGATAATTACTTACGATCGCCTGGCGGGATCTTCCATCTCTGGCTGGGGCTGTAGTGTAGGGGTGCATCTGTGTTTGATGTTATCTTCTTCGCTTTTAGCCCGTGACTTGATCAAAATTGCTACCCTGCAGCTGTAATAAGTAGGGCTATTGCAGTTAGCAAAACTGCAAGCCGTAACCTGTGAACTATCGTATGTGGATGTTGCGGTTGCCTTGGCTTTAATAAAAAGTTGGGGCGGGGGAAACCCCTATCATTTCAGAAAAAAAGAAAGAAGAAGTTTACCGCGTAGGTGTTACACGGGGCTACGTATATGGATGACGGCGTAGTGCAAACAATTGAGCAGAGCTAAACATGGGGGTTGCTCAGGGCCCGAACAACCTAGGTTAACCTATCGGCAAGATACTCCGTTTCTTTTTACTCTCTTTTTTGCGGGGTCTCCGTTTCTTTTTACTTTGCGTATAAAATTTGTTTCAAGTCAAACTACACAAAGTTTGACTAAATTTATATTAAAAAATATGAACATCTACAATACTAAAACTATATAGTATGAAAATATATTTCATGGTGCATCTGATAATATTGATTTCATATTGTGAATGTTGATATTTTTTAATATAAAGTTAGTCAAACTTTACAAAGCTTGACTTTGACTAAATTTTATATATAGACTAAAAAGAAACAGAGGGAGTACATAGTAACCCCATGACCCTAGCCTTGGGAATCCTCACCGATGGAATTGATACGTAATTTTGTTTTGTGTTAAGAAACACAGTAGAGACGCTGACACTCACAGACAAATACATATACTCATCCCTAGGAATGCACACACGCATATCCTATCCCTATGAACACCTCCGAAAGACTGGCGAGTGGGTCTTGAGATTTTCGAAGTCATTATAGACGCCTCGTTATCGATGATAACATCACCTCCCACTAATAAACGAACATTCCGTCTTTATGAGACATCAAAGCGTTAAACTTGGGGTTTGATCCTTGATAAGTTAGGGACGGTAATAATTGCGGCCGATGGACGGTGGCCGTACGTGAGCACAACTGCTGCCTGGTTAAATAGGAGTACCACCGGGTTAAATATGTGAACCTGATTTATTGATTTGCGTTCACCCAGGGTAACACATGGGCTGTCTATATATGGACGAATTATTGCGAAAAGTTCAAGCAGAGGCCAAGCTCCATAGAGCTTTTTTTTAGAGAAAAAACTTTTTCCGCACCTCAAAAAATCTGAAAAAATATTCATATAGACATATAGTTGTGGTATACATGTATAAAATTTCATGAACATATATGTACTCATATGTGATGTATATAAAAAAGACAAATACACAGAATAAAATAGGCTTTTTCTTTGTTGTATTTCGGCCAGATATTTGTCTTTTTTGTTTAACATGCAAATAATCAAGTTAGTTGATGAAATTTTATACTTCCTCTGTAACTTAATATAAGACATTTTTTGACACTATCATTGTGTCAAAAACATCTTATATCAAGTTGAAGAAAATATGCATATGTATTTGGAGAAATTTCTTTTGACATTTTTCGAAACCTTTTTTTTTTTTGGTTTAAAAAAACGACCTCCATGTAGCTCGGTCCTGCAACGCCGCACTCAGGAAGGAGTACGTACATACTGTAAAAACTGTGTTTGGAGTAATGCCTTTTATCGACGACCCAAAAGCTGTGGGTTGAAAAGTCGTGCGTGCGCTGTGTGCCACCGGGCAGACGAGACGACGATTGAGCACCCATTTTCACCGCTTGCTTACGCGTCCATCCATCCAGATCCAGAGCAAGTAGCACGTGAGCTGTTGGTTGAAAAGTCGTTGGCCTGGTGTGTGTGTGTGTGTGTGACAGTCAGCGTGTGCGCACGCTCATCATGAAGGGAACTGTTGATCCATTTGTCTAAGGGCAACAGCTACCCACGTACTGTTACTGTATGTTGTGGCCCTGAGATTCCCTTTGGTCACTAAAACAAGCCCACGTCACATCAGCATTACTGTATTAGCTGAAGCCACTAACAATGCATGCATGACTTCCCGCAAACAAAAAAAAAAATGCATGCATGACTGTCCGTAAGTAGAAAACCCGTCTCGTGCACCGAGTTAGTGTATCAGTTATGCATGGTGCATGTCCGCCGCATTTCTGTGCCACGAGCTTTGCTGGAATGGCAAAATGCGACCAGTTTTTTTCTCTAGGTTTTTCCCGCACACATGTCATGTGGCTACCCCAGCCTGAGCCCAGGACCGATGGACATGCATGCGTGGGCCCGAGTCAGTTCATTTTGGCTACACGCCTAGATGTAATGTATGGCCCACTGATTAGTGGCTGCTGTCCTCGGACATGCTACTACGGCAAAGTTTACCAGCTGGATCCATGCACGTGACTTCCCCCGGCCGACCACTTGCAATCAGTGGTGCTGGACACGCACAAATGCACAGATGGCCCCGGAGCAACATGTGCACACGATCCAATCAGTGGCCGCTGTCCTAAGACATAGAGTCAATTACACCGGAGGTGTACGCAAGCGATCACTTTAGTGCTAGAACTTATGGTGTACATTGAAATGGTCTAAAAACTTGGATTGGACGTGCAAATACGATGCTAACGGAGTTTGTATACGCCCGCGACGCTGACGAGGCATGCTAGCGTGGCATGGGGCCCGGTGACAGTGACAGAACAATGAAGACGAGGCGTGTGTTGTGCTCTTTCTACGAAAACAGCCTCATTTTTTTTTTGTTTCACGCAGAAGCCCTGGACAAGCGCGTATGAATTTTAATTGAGCAAAAAATGATCGTATCAGGGGATCAAACTTGCGAGGTCGAGTTAAACGCTTGCGTAGCTAGCCTCCTGATCCCAACCACGCCCGTTGACATATGTGGATACACGTACTTTATATCCTTTAGTTAAAAACATAAATTTAAAAAAAAATCAAAAAGAAAAAGATATGCAGCTGCGGGGTTCAAACCAGCAACCTGACGCAAACAAGCAGTCTAGCCTGCCACTCCAAACAATGATGTTCATATATATAAATGATTGATAGAACGTGCTTTATAATAAATTTGATCATTTTTGCAAAAAAAGAAGAACGTGCTCGTGGGCTCAAACGGACAACAGTTACTGCGGTCCATTTTGAACATGTTAGTTTTTTTTTCATTTTTGAAATTTGTAAAAATATATGTAACTTATAACTATCTCTACTCCTAATGGAGGAGTTGGTAGGATGGTATCCCGGTTTATTTTCGTCCGATTTATTTTCGTCTCACCTCTCACCACCTCTCCCACGTTAATTTTTTCTTCTTCGCACTTAAAAGCGAATCACGTCCGATCCTCCTTCCATTTATTCGTGCTAGCTTTGGCAGGTGTCGATTCAATTCAATCATGTAAATATTTGGTAATTAAGAATTCGGAAATAACACCATATACATAAGATCACCTTCCAAACAGATCTCTACTGAGTTGATGAATATCGGTCATCCAATTCACCTACGATGGTACGTCGTGGCCTCACCACACAATCACCTCCCTCTCTGATTTATTTCTCCCACCGATCCCCTTCCGTACTTAGCTCCTTCGATCCCGCACTAGGAGAAAAAAAACACAACCGTCGAACCCACGCCCTCACGTGATCACGTATCACAATCCCCTCCTGGCTCTTCACCCAAAAAAAAGGATTGCCCCTGATGTGGGCTCCTCCTACGCCGCCGCCACGGACGCCCTACCGGGCGCACCCTCACCAATCTCCCTTGCGCCGCCATCCCTCGTGATCTCTACCAGTGGCACGCCGTTAACCCTCTCCGCATCGATCAAGGTCGGGGCGTGTCGCCATCCTTCAAGCATGGAGGGAGGCCATGTGAGGGGAAGGGTCGGCAAGGAAGAGGTCCATTTTTTAATGTTGATTCAGTGCATAGAAAATAAAATAGTAATTATCAGGACACTACATTTAGAGAAATATCACTAGCATTTTTGTTTAGAGGGAATGATCCAAAGTGGACAGAATTGCATGCAATGCATTTCTCTTCATAAACAATATTGCCAACTACTTGGCCATTCGCTTCCAAAACTGAAGATGAGCCTTAGTAATTGAATTGGCATGATATATATCAATTCTAATTGGTTTGCAGATTGGGAGAATAGATGGTAAAGAGCCTTTTTTCTGTTCTGTGAAATTACGATTTATTCCTTGCAGATTGGCAGGATAGATGGTAAAGAGTAGGTACTGTCCAGACAAGTGAATTTTGGGGACCCCGCTGGTTGCCCGTTTGATGTCCGAACACGCCCGAACGTAGAGGGATAAAGGAGCTTTAACCTTGGAGAGGATCTTAATCATATGTTTGATTCTTATATATGCATTGTAGCCTCCCACAAAAAATAAATATGCATTGTAGCCCGTAGCAACGCACGGGCATTCTACTAGTAAACAATATGGATATAACTGTAAATATTTATTCATTTGAGGAACTGCAGTCTGATGACACATTAGGCTCATATTTGTTTTTCATACATATATTCACATTTATATTTATTTAAATATATATATATATAATTATTATTTAAAAACACAAACTTTATAAAAACACATGGACACTTTTAAAACAACATAATTTTTTATGGCGTGTACAATTTTATATACTTCTCCCTCCATCCCAAAATAAGTGTCGATGATTTAGAAAAATATTTAAATATACATATATCCAGGAATGAATTTAATATTTTTAGTTAATATGCAAACACTTTCTAAAATTAGAAAAATATTTTATAATTCATAATTTATTTTTTTCGATTTTATTAATTTAATAGGTGAATATTACATGAAATTATATCAGAATATATTTAATGTAATTTATTTTATTTTATTTATACTATGTAAAATTATAATTCAATTTTTCATAAAATTTTGTCAAAAAACTAACATGCTGCGGCCCGTTTTTGCCCATGAGCGTGTTCTGCTATAGACATAATGTGTTACATTTGCTTAAAAAAACATAATGTGTGACAATTTTGTTTAATGAAATTACAATTGTTGGAGTGGCAACCTGCTCGCTTGTTTGACCTCAGGTCGCTGGTACTAATTTCAGTGGCTGCATACGTTTTTTTTTCAAAAAAATAAAATTATTAATTTATGTTGTCTAACTGAAGATATATATAAACTTTGTTTCTTTAGATTTCTTAAAGCGCTTCATGGATGGGCTGGCTAGCTTCACGCGCAGGGTACTAGAGGTCGCCGGTTCAAAGAAAGAAAAAAAAAAGGTGATTTTTGTGATAAAAACAAAGAAAAAAAAGACGATTTTTGCAAAAAGAGCACGCACACACCTCATCTTCATTATTCTGTCACTGACAAATGGGTCCCGCGCCACGCTGGCATGCCTCGTCAGCGTCACAGATGTATACAAAAGCGATTAGCACCGTACTTACACGTCCGAGCCAAGTTTTTACACCACTTCGATGTACACCACAAGTTCTAGCACTAAAGTGACCGTTTACGCCAAGTTGTAGCACCACCGGTGTAATTGACTCTAAGACATACAGTAGTAGGCCCTGCATCACTGCATGCATGACCTGGTGACAACAACTGCTATTCGTGGAGCACTAGGCCACACTACAAAATTTATCCTAAGACATACAGTAGTAGGCCCTGCATCACTGCATGCATGACCTGGTGACAACAACTGCTATTCGTGGAGTACTCCGCCACATGAGTAAGACCCGACATACTAAGAGCATCTACTGCCGGATTTAATTCGGCCCCCTAAATGTCTACGGGCACGTCAAGTCAGTGTCCGGACGTGTTCATTTTAAGCCCCTATTTGTCGTGCAAGCAACTATACTTTTTATTTTCTCCTTTATATGTCTGGTCACTTGCATGTGATTGATGGAGATGAAGAGAGTGAACAAAAAAAAAATAAAGAAAGAGAAAAGGTGGCTTGAGGTGGGCTGCGTCCTACAAGGCGGAGTGACCGAGCGCGCCCGCAAGTCCTCATATGCTCTCTAAATTTGGTCTCAATATCAGGGTTTGCGGACAGCCCAGGCGTATAGGGATGATATGGGGGTCCGGTTGGATCTTTTTTCTTCTCTCTCCTATCCGGTTACTGACTAGGTGCGTCATCGGACGTTTCAGGAAGATTTGAGAAGTCCGGATGTAGATTCTCTAAGGGCTCATGGGAGGCTGACAGGTAATTTGCTACCTAGGATAATTAGTGATGTGAAAAAAACTGATTCGACTCGGGCTAACTGTCAGTCTTATTAACTCAGTACTTTGTTGCATCTTTTTATTAGATGAGTACCTTGTTGCATCTAATGGTAACTCTTTGTGCATAGCTGGTAGAAGACGCTTCTTATTTTTTGTTAACACGGTACAAACACAGATGCTTTCATACACGCACAGATATTCACCCATATGAATGCACACATTTTTCCTATGAGCACCTCCTAGATACTGGGCCGACACAACATTTTAAGATTGATGAAGTCACAATAGACGCCTACGTAGTCGGCAGGAACGTCTTCTCCCACCGAACGAACATCACAGAAGGCTGAAATAAATGCAAGCACGAGTGACAAGTATAGGTCTTGAACCCTGGTGGGCTGGTTCCACCGCAAAGAACCTAGCCATCTAAGCTATGCTCAGTTACAGACACACTCTACTACTATATGGATTGAATCTAGATGGTTGTGGAGGGACGGATGAATCAACGACCGGATGTACCACTTTGGACGCCTTGATGCCGTACTCACACTTGTAGATGCAGCAAAAGACCGCTAACATGCTAATTGATGATGTAGCCGAGATTCTCAAAATAGACTTTCAGTATGCTTTATAGACAAAGCACCAGTCAAGTCCATACAAGTCATCCAAGTACGAGAAAAAATAAATAAGAGGTCTGCTGCGACAATAGCATAAGACATGCCCAAAAGTGAAACGAAAAATCGATACATGACTCATAAGATCCTAGGAGTCAATTGTTAGGGGGCGAAGCGAGCTGACGGCCGACCGCCTGAAGAACATCCAGCATGCCGTGTAACCAGTCCCTGTCCCGCCACATACGCAATGTGGCCGAGGTTCTCATTGGTCTTTGTTAGATTACTAACTCGTAAGTATGCCTGCCAAAAGTTAAGAAGGAAAAATATCACAAAGTATGCCTGCCAAAAGTTAAGAAGGAAAAATATCACACGGCACACGGTGCATCCCTTGCACTCCGGTGCCACACCACACACACACACACACACACACACACACATCACATCATATGAGCTGATTGGTTGCTGCTTCTTAAGCTATAGCGGCTTCATGTTTATTGATCCTCTCCCAACACTATCATTTGCCACTATGATGTCGGCGCAAGGCAGAGTCAAGCTTCCATACAATGTTATCTGCCGTGATGGTGAAGCCCTCATCTAGCTGAAAGTAAAATAATGTAGATTAGTTAGTAAAAGGGGATGCATATTTTTTTTGATTTTCATCGTTTAAAAATAAAACATGCAAATACTATCGATGGCCGACTTTATATATATGTAGGTTGTGTGACTCTGAATTGGTACCATTGATCAATTGTTTCCAGAAGTATTTCCTCATGGGTTTGATCTTATAATAACTAGTAGTCCCACTGAATATACACATAATTTTTATGAAAAAAAATGCTACGATGCATACAAGGTACTAATTTACTTATTTTCCCAATTTCTTTTTCTTTTAGTCCATGCAAAGATTAGTACAACTTTTCATAGGGGTTACAGATTATTTTTTATCACTAGTTTAGGAAGAGATGGCTGACCAAAAATGCTTGCATTCTTTATTGTCATTGCAAAATGTCACATAAAGAACAAAGTTGCCCCGTGGATGACTAGTACTAATCTACACATAAGAAAATGTGTAGAGTGAAGTGGTGAACTTGCCTTTGCCATGAGGTTTATGATGAGAGTGGAAGCCGGGAATGACACGACGTTGGTGTGCGTGATGGTAAGGTGGAGCCCCTCGACCTCGGTTAGCAATGTGGCAAGGACCCCCTTGCCGTCCTCGCAGTGGATCCTCACCATCACATTGCTCTCCGAGAGCCTCGCCTCGATCTCCGGCAGCGAGATCCTTGTGGTTTGCGGACCTCCTCCGGTTGCTCCTCCTGAGGACGGTGGTGACGGGGAGCCATCGTCGACGTTGGAGATGCACGGCCTCTTGACGAGCACCACCGAGTCGATGGTCCTCACGTCGCGGTCCTCAAATGCCTTGAGCTTCTCCTGCTGCTCCTTGACGTACCTCACGGCGTCGGACAGGATGGTCGCCTTGTCC
The DNA here is from genome assembly GCA_039707655.1 of Elymus sibiricus. Classification (NCBI taxonomy): domain Eukaryota; kingdom Viridiplantae; phylum Streptophyta; class Magnoliopsida; order Poales; family Poaceae; genus Elymus; species Elymus sibiricus. The sequence goes on from CM077666.1 coordinate 435,783,174, forward strand.
ATCTGAGCCGAGAATTAATTTGGTCAATGCTGAGCTGAAGGTGAGTGATGCAAAAGAATGTGTAGGGCGTGTAGTTCAAGATTTACAAGATTAATTGAATGATAAAGCTGAGCTGAACTCCTGAACTGAGTGATATTGGGCAGACCTTCTTCAGGCCGGGGATGACGGTGGAGAGCTCGATGAAGCGGCGGTTAATCTTCTCCCGGCGCTTCCGCTCCGCCATGACGTGTTCCTGCACAGACGGCACCGTTCTTGTACTGGCGCCGGAGGATTTCCTCGACGGTGGCGACCGGTGCGCCAGCTCCGGCACGACGTGGCTGGGAGCGGCGGACGGGCTCGGGGTGGCCTCCTCGATAATGCTGAGCGGCTGCGGTATGGCCGAGATGAAGTTCGAGCTCGCTGCCGGGTAGTTGGTGCTGCAGTTGGACGACCAGCCGTCGTTCTCCACAGCCACCGCGGCGCCGCTGTCGCCCGAGCTCCAGCTGTCCGTGGCTCCGTATCGGTGGGCAGCCATGTCGATGCCGTTCTGCAGGGCCGCCGAGTGGCCGAGCTCTAGGAGTGACGACGGGAAGACATCTCCGGCGGCGGCGGCGTCCTGCTCCTGGTCGAGCGTCTCCATGGCCCACTGGATAAACATGCTGGAGTCGTCCATGCTCGATCTCCGGCCGGCTACTTCTACCTGATCGAATCACTCCAAAACAAATGGTATATAGCACAGTTTATACATAACGAATAGATCGAGGGATCTAATCTTAAATCACACACACACAGACCTACCTGACGAGAAGACACATCACTGCATATGATTGCACGGACAAGTACGAAGAACACACCCTTGCAAATGGTCTTCTAATCCCTCTCAAGCTTTCACTTGTTTCATGCGTGGCATATATATAGCTAAGCTCGGGCAAGGGCCGGTTGGGTTGGGGTTCTTGCTTGCTACTTCCTCCGTCCCGGTTTATTAGGCCTCACAACATCACAAGCATGTCCGTTTTTATAAGGCCTTGCTTTGAAAAGGTGCGTGCATGCAACCACTTCATTTGTTGCATTTAGAGCCATTGTTGTTGGTGCCATGGCTGGAGAATTAATACGCTGCATGCATGCTTTTTCATTGGCTACATGCATGTGAGAGAGTGCATTGGAAATGAAAGGGAAGAATTAATGTGAGCAGATTATTATATGCCTTGATCCAAAAAAAGTGATCTTTGGGTCTAATAAACCCGGAGGGAGTACTGTACTATGGGAAACAAGAAGACCTCTTTTCAGTGTACGATTTGTCCTTTGCATGCTTATCTCCTTTGCATGCATGGCTTAATTCTTGATTATTTTTGGAGGCCCCATGCATGTATGCTTTTGTGAGAGATTACATGCCCCATCTATCACACCATGCTAGCTCCACTCTCTCATACTTTTTCAATTGACTTTTAAATTTAAATATATTATAGCTTTTGTATAAAAGTCAAATTTATGTTTTGCTTGCATATTTGTGTTCCTGCGACGAGGACTCTGAAACAAGATCACTCTCGAATACATGTTTGACTCGTTTTAAAATGTCACCAAGTCAACTATTAAAAATTGATAAGAACCAAGGATAATAACAATCCATAATATTAAGTTTCTGCCAAGTTTTACAAAGTGCCTTGCACCAACGGAGCCCTACTTGCCCATTGCATGGCATCGTTGCAGCCACATTCTCCTGCAATGCCACAACTCTGAATTAACGCTCAGGGACAAGCTGGCTGCCGGCGATGAAGAACCTGCTGCAACCCTGCTATATTTGCCACCATCATCATTGCCACTAGAGTCGCAACGCCACCGGATTCGAAGCGAACGCCCCGACATCCGCACGCATATCACTTGTTGCCACATGTTGACTACAATGTCATGCGTGTCCAGCCACATGGAAGCTCGGACGGGATCACCGGTTTTCTAGATGATGCCTCAAAAGAGGAACCTTGGGAGCATTGGTGTCTCCTGACCAAACAAAATCATATGCTTTCCCCTGAAGAACCAGATCCAAGAGTGGAAGAGATAAAAAAATCTCCATGGTGGTGCCGCAAAGGAGGAGAGCGACACCCTCAGGCGCTGCCATCACTGTCTGATGAAAGCGGGGCAAGCTTACACCCGGAGCAACTCAAACTAATCACCCTCGCGAAGCCGCCATCCCGGGCTGCACCTCCACTGACCCTCACACTTACTGACTACATCATCACAACGCAGGGCCGATGGAACATGCCTAATCTTTGCAATCATATATTTAGAGAGGTACTACAAGTACTGATTGCCAGCTAATCCTACATATCCCAACACTATCATTTGCCAATATGATGTCGGCGCAAGGCAGAGTCAAGCTTCCATACAATATCGTCCGCCGTGACGGTGAAGCCCTCATCTAGCTGAAAATAAAATAATATAGATTAGTTAGTGAAAGGGGATGTATATTTTTTTGATTTTCATCGTTTAAAAATATAACATGCAAATACTATCGATGGCCGACTTTATATATGTATAGTTGTGTGACTCTGAATTGGTACCATTGATCAATTGTTTCCAGAAGTATTTCCTCATGGGTGTGATCTTATAATAACTAGTAGTCCCACTGAATATACACATAAATTTTATGAAAAGAATGCTACAATTCATATAAGGTAGTAATTTGCTTATTTTCCCAATTTCTTTTTCTTTTAGTCCATGCAAAGATTGCACCAATTTTAATAGGCGTTACAGATTATTTTCTATCACTAGTTTAGGAAGAGATGGCTGACCAAAAATGCTTGTATTCTTTGTTGACATTTTAAAATGTCACATAAAAGAACAAAAAAGTTCCTCGGTCGGCAACTAGTACTAATCCACAAATAGGAAAATGTGTAGAGTGAAGTGGTGAACTTGCCTTTGCCATGAGGTTTATGATGAGAGTGGAAGCCGGGAATGACACGACGTTGGTGTGTGTGATGGTAAGGTGGAGCCCCTCGACCTCGGCTAGCAATGTGACAAGGACCCCCTTGCCGTCCTTGCAGTGGATCCTCACCATCACATTGCTCTCGGAGAGCCTCGCCTCGATCTCCGGCAGCGAGATCCTTGTGGTTTGCGGACCTCCTCCGACCTCCGGTTGCTCCTCCTGAGGACGGTGGTGACGGGGAGCCATCGTCGACGTTGGAGATGCACGGCCTCTTGACGAGCACCACCGAGTCGATGGTCCTCACGTCGCGGTCCTCGAATGCCTTGAGCTTCTCCTGCTGCTCCTTGACGTACCTCACGGCGTCGGACAGGATGGTTGCCTTGTCCATCTGAGCCGAGAATTAATTTGGTCAATGCTGAGCTGAAGGCGAGTGATGCCACTATAATACAGTATTTTTTTTGTGTGAGAAATGTACACAAAAGAATGTGTAGGGCGTGTAGTTCAAGATTTACAAGATTAATTGAATGATAAAGCTGAGCTGAACTCCTGAAGTAAGTGATATTGGGCAGACCTTCTTGAGGCCGGGGATGACGGTGGAGAGCTCGATGAAGCGGCGGTTGATCTTCTCCCGGCGCTTCCGCTCCGCCATGACGTGTTCCTGCACAGACGGTACCGTTCTTGTACTGGCGCCGGAGGATTTCCTCGACGGTGGCGACCTGTGCGCCAGCTCCGGCACGACGTGGCTGGGAGCGGCGGACGGGCTCGGGGTGGCCTCCTCGATAATGCTGGGCGGCTGCTGTATGGCCGAGGCGAAGTTCGAGCTCTCGGCCGGGTAGTTGGTGCTGCAGTTGGACGACCAGCCCTCGTTCTCCACAGCCACCGCGGCGCCGCTGTCGCCCGAGCTCCAGCTGTCCGTGGCTCCGTATCGGTGGGCAGCCTCCATGCTGTTCCGCAGGGGCGCCGAGTGGCCGAGCTCCAGGAGTGACGAGTCGAGCTCTAGGAGTGACGACGGGAAGACATCTCCGGCGGCGGCGGCGGCCTGCTCCTGATCCAGCGTCTCCATGGCCCACTGGATAAACTTGCTGGAGTCGTCCATGCTCGCTCGATCTCCGGCCGGCTATTCTACCTGATCGAATCACTCCAAAATAAATGGTAGTATAGAGCACAGTTTATACAAAACGAATACATCGATGGATCTAATCTGTAAATCACACACACACACACACACACACACACACACACACACACACACAAACAGAGAGAGACTTACCTGACGAGAAGACACATCATTGCATATGATTGCACGGACACGTACGAAGAACACATCCTTGCAAATGGTGTCCGAATCCCTCTCAAGATTTTACTTGTTTCATTCATGGGTGGCACATATATATAGCTAAGGTCCGGCAAGGGCCGGTTCTTGCTAGCTACTGTACTATGGGAAACAAGAAGCATCTTCTATGTGGAACAAGAAAGATACCCCTATCATGTGCACCTCACCTCATCAAACCTCTTTTCAGTATATGATTAGTCATTTCCATTCTTATCTCCTTTGCATACGTGGCTTAATCCGTGATTATTTTTGGAGGTCCCATGCATGTGTGCTTTTGTGAGAGATTGCATGCCTCATTTATCACACCATGTTAACTCCACTATCCCATGCTTTTTCAATTGACTTTCAATTTTAAATATATTATAGCTTTTGAATAGAAGTCAAATTTGTTTTTCGTTTGCATATTTGCGTTCCTTGCGACGAGGACTCTGAAACAAGATCACTCTCCCTCGCAAAAAAAAAAAAAAATACAAGATCACTCTCGAATACATGTTTGACACATTTCAAAATTTACTAAGTCAACTATTAAAATTGATACCCCGCAAGCAAAACTATTAACTAAGGATAATTATAAATTCGTAATATTAAGTTTCTACCAAGTTTTGCATAGTGCCTTGAACAAACAGAGCCCAATTTGCACATCGCATGGCATTGTTGCCGCCACGTCGTCATGCACGCTATAACTCTGAATTCACAATCAGGGACAAGCCTGCTGTCGACCACGAACGACCTGCCGCGACCCCGCTATATCCGCCACCATCATCATTGCCACTAGAGTCGCAACGCTACCGGATTCAAAGCGGACGCCCTGACATCCATACCCACATCGCTTGTCGCCACCTGTCGACTGCAATGTCACGTGCGTCCAGCCCCATGGAAGCCAGGACGGGATAAATCTTCTTCAAGATGATGCCTTAAAGAAGGAACCTTCATGGTAGCATTAGCGTCTCCCGACCGAACCAAATCGTAGGTTTTCGCCCAAAGAACCAAATCCAAGAGTGGAAGAGGTCAAAAATCTCCATGGCGGTGTCGCCAAGGAGGAGAGCGGCGCCCTCAGGCGCCGCCATTGCCGGCCGAAAGAGAGACATGATTACACCAGGAACAATTCAAACCAATTACCGTCGCGTAGCCGCCATGCCGTCCTGCGCCTCCACTGACCCTTACATGCATTGGCTGCGTCGCCGCCACACAGGACCTCGGTTGATGGAATATGCCTAATCTTTGTCACGTAGGACCACGCCATGCCTAATCATTTATTTTATTTAGAGAGGTACGTACTACAAGTACTGATTGCTAGCTAATCCTATACATCTTTCATTTTATTTAGAGAGGTACGTACTACAAGTACTGATTGCTAGCTAATCCTATACATCTTTCATTTCTTAAATGCATATGCAAGCCATGTTGGAAATATTATCACTTTTTCGATTAGATTAATCCACGAGTATACAGTAAACATGGCAAATACGGTATGCATCTCATATCGATACATAAGCATGCGAGCACATACAGTACATAGAACCGAAACATCTATGAACAGAACATATACAGCTAGCACATGAATCAGCACATAAACGGATAAGTGGTGATCATAACGACAACTTACAGGTTCATCGGAAAGTTTGACAATGGACTAGATAGCTCAAGAGTGGAATTTGCTCCTCCGATGATTGAGAGATATTCTTAGGGCCCTCTCGGTGTGACGGCATCCATCATCGTTTGACCAGACACAGGTGACAGTGTCCTGGACTAGGGGGTACTAACCTAGTCTGCCCCGGGCTGGGCCAATGGGCCCTCATTCTTATCAAGATGGACTCCGGAGGATGCACGCGGGAGGAGACATCAAGACTACATCTGCCGAAGACTTGGCGTATACTCCAAGATTTCTCCTGCCGCCTCCACGCCTAGATACCGATCTTGTAACCCTAGATACCCTACTTGGCGTGTATATAAGCCAAAGGGTCTAGCCCGTAGGGGGGGGGGGGCGATAACACAGTCTCATTCACCTAGCCTTATAACTAGAACATATCTTATGATCTCGAGGTAGATCAACTCTGTACTTGATACATCTCCATTGATATAAACAAGAGCAGGATGTAGGGTTTTACCTCCATCGAGAGGGCCCGAACCTGGGTAAACATCGTCTCTTTGTTCCTGTTACCATCTGTCCGAGATCCACAGCTCGGGACCCCCTACCCCGAGGTCTGCCGTTTTTTACACCGACACTGGTGCTTTCATTGAGAGTTCCGATGTGAGATAAAAAAAAGGATCGATGGGATCGTCGGCTTACGACTCCGATCTCGTGGGCATGATTCCCGCACCCGAAGTTTCTGTCACAAAAGCGCCCTTCCTTCTCCATGGATCAGAAGTGATCCATGACTCCTCCCCAGCTCCGGCCGAACCCCCTTTCAAGGGCGAAGGGCCGAAGTACTTTTTGGAAAATGATTCAGACGGCGATCAGCCAGACGCGGCTGATGAACCTGATCTTCAAATCAGTCCGGCCGGTCCAACGGCCGTAGGCCTGTCACGGGATGAAGATACCAGGACTTCGAGCCCACAATCCATAGAGATTGAAAACCACTCACCCACCTCCCACATCGAGTATTGCCCCGATTATTCGGGGCCACCAGATGTCTAGGATCTAGCCTACGTGCAACAACTCCCCGACGAATCAATCAGACAGTTCTGGGCCAGGTTCTAGCCTACTATGTCATGGGGATGCCGGAATATGTCAACGAGAAAGAAGAACAAAACCGGTAACGAGGAGACCGGTATAGTGAGCATGTGTATGACTCAAGAGGATACCGATACATCTCACCTCGTGTTTCGTAAAGTATCGCGAAGCAAAGGGAATAGCAGATGATAACCAAAAGTTCACTCGAATGTTATTCATGTACTCATAGGGATCGATATGGACATCCACGGTTCCGCTATCGGTCATTGAACAAAGGAGTTTTGTTCATGTCTATGTTTTACCGAACCTACAGGGTCACAAGCTTAAGGTAATCACGATTTGCTAAGTGTTAGTAGGAGGGATTAACGAGGAAATATTTGTGAAATGGTTTTGTTAATATTTGAAATAGTTTCGAGAGGAACCGGAAGCGTTTCGGGGTCACCGGAAGAATTTTGGAGTTTATCGGGCAATACCGGGTATTACCGATAAATAATATATAGGTGGAAAATGTTTCAGGAGATGTTAAATTAATAATAAAAGGCTCTAATAATAGTTAGGAGGCTTTTATATTTAATTAAATATCAACGGGACTTAAAAAGCCAAGAGGTGGAACGCTACTTGGGCCACAAGGACCCAATAGGGGAGGCGCCCCCCTTTCCACTTGGGGAAGGGAGGGGAGGCCGAATTGGAGAGGGACTCCCCCTCCTCTTGGCCGGCCAAGGGGGAGACTTCCCCTACCCCCTTGTGTGGCGCCCACTCTCCCCTCTTCAACCTATATATACTAGAGGTTTTGGGCACTTTTGAAGACACAACTTTTGGAGCCTCCTCTAGTTCTCTAGTTCTAGTTCTAGTTGGTCCTAGTTGATTAATTAGAGCTTGACCTAGATCCTATAATCCTCATAATTAGAAGCCCAGTGTGGTTCTAATCTCCTCCCTCTAATTATCCGGCAACAATTAGCTCTGGACGGCGAAGCGCTGCCGGATCGTGAAGACCGTACGCTTGCAACTTGTAGAGAGGTCGTGCTTTCGGTCTTCCGTTCGAGGGACTGTTCATGGGCGGCTCGCGGGGTCGTTCATCTATGGTTCGAGGGACTCCAAGTACGATCTACACCGACTCATCTTCTTCCGCTGCAACTCGGATTCGGTAACGATCTGATCCAAACCGTTCATCGCATCTTCATAGTGTTCCTGGGTGATCGTAGGGCGATTTTTTTTTGTTTTCTACTATGTTTCCCAATAGCCCCACCTCTTGGAGATGGACACCCAACCACGCTTTATCTCAAAATTGCACGGCGGGAACTTCTTGCATTCATGGAATTGGGCATGAACTCTCGACCAAAAGGTTGATCCTTTTTGCTCGATGCCGATCTTGGGATCTTGTCCAATATCTCTCCAACATTCACAAATGAGCTTGTCCTCATCCTTTGTGTATTCCTTCGTCCGAATGCTTTGCCGCTTCTTCCTTTGTGCGGTGGCTTGGTGAGTGAGCTCGTCCGCAAACAAAGGCTCCCCTCGATGTCCACTTCATCTTCTTCCTCTTGGCCGTAGTCGTCCGGGAACTTGTGGCCTTGCGGGAACATGCCGGCCATGCCCTCTTGACCTTGCGTGAAGGTGTCGTCCATGCCATCTTGGCCTTGCGTTAAGGTGTCGGCCATGCCCTCATGTCCTGCTGTCAAGGTGTCGCGACCGTCTTGGCATCGGGTCTCGTCGGGAACGAAGCCCGCGCCACCCACGCCACCCTCGAAAATGATGTTCTCCATGATGAAACAATTGGCCGGGTCATCTTCCGGCGAGCAGTCCGCGGGAGAGGTGGAGAAGTGGGTGGCTTGTGGCTGGGGATGGAAGTCGGGCATCTGCAGCATGGTGGAGTGTGACGCCCCCGGCCCGACCGTGCGCTAATCATACACGCAAATGCACACGATCAAGCCTAGGGACTCACTTGAAGATATCACAACACAACTCTACACAAATAAAAGTCATACAAGCTTTATATTACAAGCCAGGGGCCTCGAGGGCTCGAATACATAAGCTCGATGTCATACAAGCATCAGCGAAAGCATTAGATATCTGAGTACAGACATAAAAGATAAAAAGGATAAGCCTTAAGAAGGCGAGGCAAAACAACGACAATGATCGAAAAGGCGCAGGCCTCCTGCCTGGAAGCCTCCTAACTACTCCTGGTCATCGGCGGTCTCCACGTAGTAGTAGGCTCCACCAGAGGGGTAGTAGTAGTCGTCGACTGAGGGAGCTGGCTCCGGGGCTCCGCCATCTGGTTGCAGCGATCGGGTATGGGGAAAAAGGGAAGCAAAGCAACCGTGAGTACTCATCCAAAGTACTCGCAAGACTTACATCAAAGCTATTCTACTTATGCATCGGTATCAAAGAAGGGCTGTATATGTGGACTAGACTGCAGAAATGCCAGAAGAGAGAGAAAGGCCTAGCTTATCGAAGACTAGCATCTTCAGTGTCTTGCAGCATTAGAAGAGTGCAGATTAGTAACATAAAGTAAAGCAACAATCATGTAGTAGCAAAGCCCAGAGATCCTTCCTCGACTCCCTGCGAGAAAGCGATCTCGGAGCTTACAATTAATTAACTTGTATCCAGTTCAAGTAGTAGATCGGGATACTTTACTGAGCGTCCTGTTACCGTGGACACGGCTATTCGAATAGATAATCTTCCCTGCAGGGGTGCACTACTGTTACCCAACACGCTCGATTAACTCCGGCCGGACACACTTTCCTGGGTCATGCCTGGCCTCGGCTGATCGACACACCGCAGCCCTACCTAGAGCTCAGCAGAGAGGTCCCCGCCAGTCTACATCCTAAGTGCTCAGGGGTCCCGGGCCCATCGCCCTTTGCACTCCGGGTCGTTGTGTCGCGGGTCGGATTCCAAGCACCACCTCAGTCCTGGATGGCCTTGTCCCGACCGGCTCACAATGCTGAACTGGACATCTGACAGAGATTTCGGCTGATACATACGGCGCCGAGGGCCCCATTAAACCATTATCCCGCGTGGTGGTAGTGCGTATAGGCCAGTGGCCAACTCAGATCAATACCCAAATCCGTTAGTGCATTATTAGGAGCTCGCGATGACGATCAGTACTCCTGTCGCCCCGTCTCGAGGAAGTGCAACAAGGGTCAGGCCCATCCCTCTCTAGGGCGGTCTCTGCCTGCCCGGCCGCGCCTCGTAATTATCTCGCGGGTACCCTCCAGGTCAACCCGTCTTCCCAGGAGACTGTCGGGAACTCAGGTCCACCTCTACCGGGGTGGTACCGCCTGTCCCTTCAGTCCCGTAATAATAGTACAAAGGGGCAACCGTCAAATGTAACCGTGTGTCCGTAACATCAAGAGGGTAATCCGAGGAATCACCCTCGATGGATTCCCACTCGATGTTACCGTCAAGGTGAACCCGGAGGAATCACCCTCGATGGATTCACACTTGAGGGGTTGCACGACAGAAGCCTCATCGGAGGTGGTGGAAGAGGAATCACCCCCGTATCCCACAACCGAATAGCTGTACCACAGAGGCATATCAGGAGTGAGATAAGAGGTATCACCCTCGGCACTCGAGGATAACTCTGTGGAGTCGAACAACTTAGGGGGTGTGCGGTGATGTGCTGGTCTCAGCCCGTCGATCACATCGATCAGGGCACAGGTAACTAAGCGGGGCAACTGGAACAGGAAGAGGGGCCACAGAGGGTTTACCAACCAACCTGTACTAAGCAGTTCGGATAGTAGGCAGGTATCAACAACGGTTACAAAAACAGGCTATGCATCAGAATAGGATCAATCAATAGCAATAGCAAATTCTAATGCAAGCAGGAGGGAGAAATAATAGGTGATATAGACATGCGTCAAGGGGGTTTGCTTGCCTGGTTGCTCTGCGGCAAAGGAGGGGTCGTCGACGGAGAAGCAGTCCTGCGGGGCAGCGTCGGTCTCGGGGTATAACGGAAGAGAAGAGGGAGAAGAAACAATAAATAAAAGCAATCAAATGCAACACAGTGCATGGCATGGCAAAATGCAGTGCCGGTGGTGCCCTAATGCAATGCTACACGTATCAGACGAAGCGGGAAAATATCTGGGATATCTTCCCGGCGTTTAGGCGGATTTCGGTATACTGAACCGGAGGGGAAGGTTCCATGTTCAGATAGATAGGAGTAATGGTCAAGCATTTTGACCACGTATTCGGATTCGTCTCGTTTTTCTGATCAACTTTCATGTAGAAAATTTTTCGATCCGAGCTACGGTTAATTTTCTACGAATTTCCGAAGTTTTTAGCATTTTTCTGAAATTTAAATCAATTTTGAAAATAACAGAAAATAGCTTATTGCGTCAGCAAGATGTCACAGTGACGTCAGCAGTCAACCCAGCCGTTCCAGGTCAAACCTGACGGCTGGGACCCACCTGTCATACACAGTGGGTTTAACAGTGTTAATTTAAACTAATCCGGAGTTAATTAGGGAACGGGCCCCACAAGTCAGTGACTATTTAGTCTAACAAATTAAGTTTTAATTAAAAACGGGTTAATTAGTTAGTTAACAGTGGGGGCCCCACATGTCAGTGGCAGTAGCTGCCACGTCAACTACGTTGACCTGGTCAACTGGGCCCGCGGGACCCAGCAGCCAGCGACCCAGGCACGGTCACGTGGGCACCACGTCAGCGCCGGCGCCGGAACGGCTCCGGCGAGGCCATTTGCGGCGGCCGAACGCCGGCGAGCCGCGGATTTCGCGTACGGTGCATCAAAACGAGTGCCACGACCTTCGTTCGAACGACCGAAGCATGCCGCGTCGATCTAGGGCAGTCTCATGTGCGGGGGTGGCCGGAGTGGAGTTGGGCGTCGACGGCGGCGGCGGTGACTTTCGGGCGGAATCGGGCACGCGGCTACGGGGCACTAACGAGCTAACGGAGCTCAACGGCAAGCTCCACTGAGCACCCGGTACACGCCTAGCATCGTGGGACAGCTCGGGCGGCTCTGCTTCGAGTAGTTCGCCGGCAATGGCGCCGCCGAGCTCGGGCAACGCGGGAACGACGACAGAGCGAGCAGGAGCGGGAAGTAGAGGAGGGGATCGGCGGTGTGGCTCACCGAGAGGCGCAAGAAAGGCCGGTGTAAACTTAGGAGCGCGGAGCGGCGCCGGAGACGTCGGGGATCGCCGGCGACAGAGAGGATGACGACGGGCTTGATCCGCTCCACGAAGGGCTCCCCGACTTCCGTAGATGGACGAGGTGGTCGTAGCGGTGGACGACGCACCTCCTAGACACGGCTGCCAGGCTCGAAGACGTCGGTGGCCGCGAGACCGCACGGGCGCGGCGGCGGCTGCGCTCGGGTGAGGTAGAGGGAGAGCGCACGAGCGAGGGAGATGAGAGGGGAGAATGGCGAGGCGTTCAGGGGGAAGGGAGTAGAGCTCGGCCTTATCCACGGCCACCTGCCTCGTCGCGGTGGCGGCTGGAGATGGCGTGCCGCGCGCGCCGGACGCGGCCGAGGTGACACGGCAAAGGGGAGCAGGTGGGATAAGGTGGAGATGGGCTGGGCCGCAGGTGGGCGACAGGTAAGCCTCTGTTCTTTTCCTTTTTCCCCGCTTTCTCTTTTATTTAATATACAGAGGGGGGAAGGAAATATTTAGACTACCCAATGGCTAAGGAAAAATATGGATCTAGTCCACATAAATCCCTGGCCTTTTTAGGCATTGCCACAAAAAGTTTGGGACTGAATCGAATCCATTTGGAATTTTCATAAATGAATTTGCATTTTAGATTGCTGGAATAGCACTGTTTTAAGTGCTAATGCTCATTTTAGCAACATGGTGATGTTGTTTTTCTTAACAACAAATTGTTTTGAAATATTTGCTAAATGATGAACATTTTTCCAGCAACTTTTGTGCAACTTCAAATTTCACTTGCATTTCAAATTTTAAATTGAAATGGAATTTGAAATGAGATATGAAACTAATGATGATCCAACATTGCAAATCAAGGTGACTTGACATTAACATGGTGGATCACTGTAGCTTAATACTCAGGGGTGTTACATGGAGCATGCACGGCAAACTCTGCCTGTGGCGGATGGACTACCGATGAGCCCGTGCTGGCCGCGGCCATGGCAGCAGCGGCTAGAATGGCCGCCTGCCCCTAGCCATTGCTAAACCCTAGTATGAGGAGGGCCTGTTGCCTGGCCTGGATGGCGAGGGCCTAACTATCCGTGATGGCGGCCTCCTATTGGGTGACGGCGGCGAGGGCAGCGGCCTTGGCGGCTTCCAGCTTGTCGACATGCACCTTCCTCCGGCCAACCCTCTTGGCCGACTGTACGGCCCGCTACGCCATCGTTTGCTCCTTCTTGGGCTTGGTCGCCTTTTTGCGGACGGCGTGGGGCTCGTCGACGGTAGAGGCGAGGCCGGCGGGGGCGGTGGGGTTTGGCGCATCGGCCATGGCTAGCAGGTGGGAGGGCTTTGGGAAAAGGGGGGATGGGGTGGATGTGCCACTGTGTGGCGGGGCAGGGGGGACAAGGGTGGGCGTCGCGCGCGTCCGCGCCGACGCAAACCCGGCCCAAATTTGGGCCTGAAATGGGTCGCAGGCGGACCAAAAGTGGACACTCGTCCGTTTGCGTCGGCGCGTTGGGCCGCGATTTGTGTCCGTTTCGACCCAAACGGACGCGCGCAGACAAAATGCGTCGGCATGTTGGAGTTGTCCTAAAGAAATAACAACTGGAGGAAAAATGTCGGCGAATCCTATTTGTCTCTCTGCGCGTGAAGGTTCGGCCAATCACACACAGTGACGCGTGAGTAGGCCGATTCAATTAGGTACCGAGGTCTATAGAAATCTGATTTTGGAAACCTTAGGGCATTTCTAACCGATCCCCTTTCTGGCGTTAGAGGAGGATAAATTCGGTTTTTCTCCCTTATGCCGTACCTAGCCGGTCCCCTAAACTGAATTGAGGAGGATAATTTATCCTCGTGCGCCTAAATTTACTCCACCTCTACCGCTCGGAGGAAAAGCCATGCCTCTCTCTCGCCTCTCCCCCCGCCACTGCCTCTTTGCCGACGCACCTCCCAGCGATCGCCCGCTGGCCTTGCCGCTACCTCATTTCCTCCCTTGGCCCTTGCCGCCCTTCTAACCGAGACCGGGCCCGTTCGGCCCCCGTGGCCGTCGCCGGAATCAAGGTGAAACACCGTCGCCGTTGCCATAGCCAATTCGTCGGATTGCTTCGAATATTCTTCCTCTTTGGTGGCCGCCGCATCTGACTTTGCTTGCGCACCGCTGCAGGTCACTCCCATGCTTCGCCGCCCACCGGTTTGACCGAAACGACGGTGTCTGGCCGGTGCACAACCACCACACGACAAGTGTACGATGGTTTGCCTAGGTGAGTTTTTCGTTCGTTTCTTTTTGAACCGAGCCGTTTGGATTGAACCAAGCCGTTTGAATTGTAGATGAAGAGGTTGAGGGAGATGGTCTTCGAGGACTCCTCATCATCCGAAGAGGAAGAAGATGACGAAGAATTTGAAACCATTTTAGGCATGAATTTCAATGATGATATTCGGCGGCCTAGGAGAGGATCGCAGTTTGGCTACATACACATCAACTGTGATAGAGCGGAGGGCCATGCCAAGATCATGAGAGACTACTTTGCTCCAAATCCAACCTATTCGAAGAAGTACTTTCGCCGGTGCTTTCAGATGCACACAAGTCTTTTTCTGACCATTGCAAAAGCCGTTGAGAAGTATGATGGCTGGTTCAAGCTCCGGAGAAATGCAAGTGGAGAGATAAGTGCAAGCCCTCTGATGAAGTGCATTGCGGCTGTTCGAGTCTTGGCATATGTGTGTTCGGCCGATAGTTCCGCATTGGTGAAGACACAATCTTGGAGGTCGTTCGAAGGTTCACTAAAGCAGTGATCTTTGTTTTTGGACTGGAGTACTTGAGAGCACCCAACGAGGAAGAAAACTAGAGGCTGGTGACAGAGACTGAAGCAAGAGGATGGTCAGGGATGCTTGGATCACTTGACTGTATGCACTAGACATGGAAGAATTGTCCTGCAGGGTGGAAGGGTCAGTACAAAGGCCACTGCAATAATCCAACGACCATCCTTGAGGCAGTTGCAATGAAGGATCTTTGGATATGGCATTCATTATTTGGTTTGCCTGGCTCTCACAATGACTTGAATATGTTGTCGAGATCACCGTTGTTTTCTAGGCTTATTACAGGACATGCTCTTGCTTGCAACTACTCGGTCAATGGGCACAACTACTCGATGGGTTACTACCTTGCGGATGGCATCTATCCACCATGGGCCACATTAGTCAAAACAATTCCGCGTCCAAAAGGTAACAAAAATATTCACTTTGCCCAATGTTAAGAAGATGCTAGGAAAAATGTGGAGAGAGCCTTTGGTGTGCTTCAGAAGCGCTTTGCAATTGTTCGTGACCCTACCGAGTACTGGAGCTCCAAGGTTCTATGGCAGATCATGACTTGTTGCATCATATTGCATAACATGATCATTGAAGACGAGAGGGAGATTCCTGAGAACTTTCGGTACATCACCAACGGGACTCCGGTTGAGCCAGAGTATGATCCAAATAGGAGCCTGGCATTCCTTGAAGAGCATCACAAGATCGAGAACCGACAAGTTCGTACTTAGCTCCAAGATGATCTTATTGAGCATCATTGGCAACTTCACAGTGCTTCCTAGTTTTTCTTTCACATGTTATTTGCTACGTTTGGACCACTCGGTGTGTTTAAATTTGAACAATTTGGTTTGTAAACTTTGAATTCGGTTTGTAAACTATATTTGTGATTTGCTTGAACATTCATATTTATGTTTAGTTTCTACATGTGTGCTAATATGTAGTTGCAATGTATACTAGAATTACATAAGTTTAGAAAGAAAAAAACAAAATTTACTCCGTTATATTTAGGGGATCGAATAGGTCCGGCCAAAAGTTAGTGGAGTAAATATACTCCACTAAGCTTTGCTCGGCCGGATCCTCCTCTATTTTATAGGGGATCGGTTAGAGTTGGCCTTATAGAAGGTTCTGATCTGGTTTTCCTCTTTTTCTTCTTCCTATTGTTTTTTTTACCAATTTTCTTCTTATCTTTTTTTCTGTTATCATTTTTGTTTCAAAAAAATGTTTAGAACTTTTAAAAATTGTTTAAGTTTTTTTTAAAGATCACAAATTACAAAAAAAATAATGTTTTTGAAACACTAGCACTTTAAAAAAATGTTCACATTTTTCAAATGTTTACAATTTCAAAAAATAGGATTTTAAAAAAGTCCTTATTTTAAAGTTTTCAGAATATTAACATATTATAAAATTTGAAAATATGTTCAAAATTTTTAAAAATATTCATAATTTTTTTTTAGAAAATGTTCATATTTTGAAACTTTTTTACAATTTCAAAAAAAAAACATTACACTTTCTTTCAAAACATTTCCTTTTAAAACTATGTAATAATTCCTAAAATGTACGGAATATTAAAATGTTTGAATAAATGAAAAAATGTTCAGAAGTTTTAAAAAATGTTCATGAAACTTTTAGAAAATATTCACTCTTTTTATTATAAAAAATCGAGTTTTCCAAAAAAATGTAGACAAACATTTTAAAATACGTTCACATTTTTTCAAAAAAATTTCACCATGTTAAATAATGTTCCTTTAAAAAGGGTGCTTTTTGGAAAAAAAGAATGAAAAATAAAAAATCGCTAGGTTCTGGCTGGCGTGAGAGCCCATGACCCGGCGATACCACTCGCCTCCCTTGTTCGGGAGACTCCTGGCGAATGCGTGGTGGAGTCCTACTTCGAGAAGGTCGCCGCGGAGGCCGAATATGCTGATGGTGCCTGCGAGCTGAAAGAGAGCTCAAGGCGATATGATGGAGATGAAAATGACTCACAGGAGTCTTTTGATATAGTTTCTGTATAATGTTGTATGTGATCCATTTTATTTGTTCTTTACGTTTGTATTGGAGCGCCATCCAAGTTAGCTGGTGAGAATGCTTCCGAACAGTGCCGTTAGCTCTGGTTGTGTATAACGGGAAGCCCTTGTTTGATCTCGGCGTTCGCATGCCGACCTGTGGTTAGTGCTGGCCTTTGTGAGCTAGGGTGTGATTCTCAGCTGTTTAGGACATGTAGGTCGCAAGCACAAACATGAAAGGTGTGGTGGCCGTTAGCCTGGTCAACATCTGAGGTCACGTTGTGTGACCAAGGTGTTGGTGTACATTGATGCAGCCCCCGGGTGAGGTTGAGTGGTCGGTGGATACAGCTTCTAAGGTGACTGCAAGGAGTTATGAATAACGATGCAACCCTAGTGTCGGGCTCATAGAAGGATCTCTTTGGCTCTCCTCGGAGCCTCACAACGGGGAGGCTAGTACAAGATGTGTTTTGCTATAGCAATCATAGATAAAAGTTTGAATTGACTCGGGTGCTAAGTTTTGCTTATAACACCATCACTTCAATGCTTTAAATGATTGAGCTGAGATAACAATAACATAGTTGATAATTTAGTGAATGTAATTTCGAAAGGTAAATGGCAACTGAAAAAAGTTTACTAAGATGATGGGTTTGCGAAGATTCTCGACCTCGTCCGCTGCGGCGACCTCTGGCCCTTGCGCGGAACCCTGTCGTTGGTTGCAAGCTGGCTGGCCTACTACTGAGAGGACGTTGTTTGTGCCAGCTAATATGTCTCGTGATTGAACAGCGTTGTCTTGGAGCTTGACTGCTCGGTGGATGACCTTTGTGAGATTTGTTAGGAGGTCTGGATCTCCTGGTGTGGCCTGGAGTCTGTCGACTAGTGTTGCGGCAGTCTGGAGGCCGCGGGCCGGCGTTGGTAGATGTACGGCGTCCCCGCGCTCGGTGAAGGTCACACAGACCTCCCTTCCGCGGGGTGTGATGCCTTGGGTAGTGGCCCGTGGCCGGCGACCGGTACGACGCCGATGTTCGTGCTCTGTTATCTTCTGTTGGCGTGTGGCGGCCTTCGGGTTCTACTGGTGGAGTTGCACCTGTGTACTTGGCATGGATGCACGTTGGGCTTCCATTGCTCGGGATGCCGGATCGTCACCTAGTATAGGTGTTGTGGGGATACTTATGGCTCTTGTGGTCATTATCGGCGGTGGTGTAGTGACGCCGACAAAGCTTGATACGCCGGCTCCAAGGGTGAAGAACGTTGGTTGTTCGGAATCCAGGTTGTTCATGCCATTATACTGCTCTAAGGTGACGAAGGACACTATGGGAGTTGAGGTCGTAGCTGCTTGCTGTTCGAAGGTCAGAGGGTACGATGTTGCGAGCCCCACGATAGTTAGTGCAGCTGCGGTTGTGGTGGGTATTATCGGGCCCGAGAGGCCTACGGTTGTGCACACTGGCTCTGTCATCATGACTTGTTGCGGGAAGATCACTTCCGGCGCTTGATCATCTGAGGCCTTGCCAGAGGTAGGTTGGCTGTTGTAGGTTCCTTTTGACGGGTTTGCTTGGCTTCTGGGCTCCCTGTCCTCGGCGTCCGCCGCTGGCTTTGCTGATAGCCCCTCGTTGCCGTCGCCGGGATGGAGCTTGCTCCATCGCTGTTGTTTTCGTTCTTTGAAAGCGAGAACAGGTCTGCGGTGTTTATGTTACACCCGGAGAGAGAAAAGTCCACATTTCAACCCTCAACTAACCACACGATTTGATTTTCAACCCTTATCTTTAAAACCAGTCGAATTTCCCCCTCAAGTTGTCACAAAGTTCAAATAACAACCATTGACTCGGTTTTACCCTGGTCAACCGGTTTTGACCGAGTCAAAGCTGACTGGACAGCCCAGTCAACATGCCACGCACACACACATCCATCCTAGCCTATCCCCCCCATCTATCTCTCTCTCTCTTTGTTTCTGTTCGTAGCCGCGAGCAGAAGCGACGATGGCCTGGGTGGTAGCGGTCTCGGGAGGCAGCCATGGAGCTTCGTGGAGGCAGTCGTGGCATAACGGGGCGGAGGCGGCGCGAGGAGGTGATGGCAGAGGAGCAGAGGAGCTCTGGGTGCTCCGGCTTGGCGCCCGCGGACAGTTGCGGCAGAGGACCAGGCGACGGCGGCAGAGGTGGTGGCTGCGGCGGCGGCGTTCCTTGGTGACCCAGGAGGCGGCGAGGTGGACTGGGTTGGGGGATGTGAACGAACAGAAACAGAGAGAGAGAGAGAGGGGGGATGGGTTAGGATGGATGTGTGCGTGCGTGGCATGTTGACTGGGCTACCCAGTCAGCTTTGACTCAGTCAAAACTGGTTGACCAGGGCAAAACTGAGTCAAGGGTTGTTATTTGAACTTTGTGATAACTTGAGGGGGGCAACTCGGCCGGTTTTAAAGATAAGGGTTGAAAATCAAACTGTGTGGTTAGTTGAGGGTTGAAATGTGGACTTTTCTCCACCCGGAGATGGATTCGTCGATGAAGCAATCTTCCGGAGAATGATCGACAAAGCAATTGTCATAGATCATCGCAGCCAGTTGTGAGGCTGGGGCGGGCTGGTCGACTGTTGTGACCTCTATGCTGCACTGTGCTCTTGCTATCACCACTCTGGCTCCAAACCATGGAGCTTGCTTGTCCCTCGTCGCCCTCCGAATTTGAGGTTGGAATGAAGTTGTCGTGTAGTTTGATGTGTCCAACCAACCGTTAGTTTCCTGGGCGATCTGGTTGTGCAGGTGCTCGAAGATGGCCTGCTGGTATGTGGCTTCAGCGTTCTGGAGCCCAAACGTGTATGAGGAACCCGAAGTAGGTGACAGAGATGCCGCGGTTGTAGATGTGGATGCCGGCGCGATCTGTTGGATCAGTGGCAGGCACATATGGAGGTCGCCGTGACTATTGACGATGAAGGCCACGACGCCCACATAGATCGTGCGTACTGGGTGGACTGGTGCGTTGATGTTGACCCGGCCTGCCCCATCAGCGGTGAAGGTGAGAGAGCCAAAGGCGAGGCTCTCCACCGGCGGGAGGCCGTCGAAGGCCGAGGAAGATCCGATCTAAGATCGATCTCCAGCCGATGCAACCCCTACCTGGCGCGCCAATTGACAATGCAGAAAACCGCCAGATCCCTCGCGGTAGGGGTCCTGGTGTAGCTGGAAGTCTTAGAGCGAAGGTCGCATGGGGAATTTACCCAGGCTTAGGCCTCCGGAGAGTAATATCCTACATCCTGCTCGTGTTTGTTATTCATGGTGGAGGGATACTTGCTACTTGTGCATTGCGTTGGGTTTTTCCCCGAAGAGGAAGGCTGAAGCAATATAGTAGCGGATAGTATTTCCCTCAGTGAGAACCAAGGTTATGGAACCAATAGGAGAACCAAGCAAATCCTAGTCAAACAGTACCTGCACACAAACAGACAAATACTTGCACCCAACGCGGGCAAGAGGGTTGTCAATCCCCTTGTACTCGTTACTTGCAAGGATCAAAACCGGTAGTGATAGATATATAAATTGAAAAGTAAGTAAATTTAGGTTTTAGTAATATGATAAGGTAGACCCGGGGGGAATAGTTTTCACTAGAGGCTTCTCTCTCGAAACATAGCATACGGTGGGTAAACAAATCACTATTGGGCAATTGATAGAAAAGCGCATAGTTATGATGTTATTCATGGCAATGATCATGTATATAGGCATCATGTCCGTGACAAGTACACCGACTCCTGCCTGCATCTACTACTATTACTCCACTTCGAGAGCGCTTCTATGCTTGCCTCTCTACGTATTAAGTTCATGACAAACAGAGTAATGCATGAAGTATGATGACATGATGTAGACAAAATAAATCCAAGTAATATGAATAAACTCTGTCGTTTTATCCTTAATGGAAACAATACAAATACGTGCGCTTCCCCTACTGTCACTGGGTGAGGACACCGCAAGATTGAACCCATCACAAAGCACCTCTCCCACTAAATATAAATCAATCTAGTTGGCCAAACCAAACGGATAGATCGGAGAGAAATACAAAGCTATAACAATCATGCATAATAAAGTTTAGAAAAGACTCAATTACTTTTAATGAATAATCTGATCATAAACCCATAATTCATCGGATCCCAACAAACGCAACTCAAAAGAAGATTATACATATATCGAATAGAACTCCATGGAGATCATGGAGAACTTTGTATTGAAAATCAAAGAGAGAGAATAAGCCATCTAGGTAATATCTATGGACCCGTAGGTCTATGGTAAACTACTCACACATCATCGGAAGGGCAGCAAGGTTGATGTAGAAGCCCTCCGTGATCGATTCCCCCTCCGGCAGATCGTCGGAAAAGGCCTCCAGATGGGATCGTGGAAGAACAGAAGCTTGCGGCGGCGGAAAAGTTTTTTCAGGTGGCTCTCTGTTGGTTTTGGAATATTTGGGAATTTATAGAAGTGGAATTAGGTCAAACGGAGCTCGTCGCTCTCCCGTATGCCTTCTGGCCTTCTCCCGAATCTTCTAGGGTCCCTTCTGGTCCAGAAAAAATCATTTATAGGTTTTATTCCGTTTGGACTTCGTTTGGTACAAATTTTCTGAAAAAACAAAAACAGGCAAAAAAACAGCAACTGGCACTGGGCACTGAGTTAATAGGTTAGTTCCCAAAAATGATATAAAATTGCATATAAAGTATCCAAGATTGATAATATAATAGCATGAAATAATCAAAAATTATAGATACGTTGGAGACGTATCAATACCTCGTGCGAGGGGTTTACATTGGTGTAGATGAGATTGCTACCGAGAGTTATTTCTATGGGAGTAGATGGGATTGAGAGCTCCCTATCCTCCCCTTATATACACGGTGGAGGCTAGGGTTTTACGGAGGGAGATCCACTCTAGGGTTGCCGCCGCACCAGCTTGGAGGTTAAGTTGGTCGCATGGTGCTTATATCCTTCTTCGGAATCCCCTCCGTCACTGGACCTTGTGGGCCCTCTGGCAGGCCTTCTGTCGGGCTCCCTCGGTGTATGACACCGTCAGTACCACCTCAGATAGGTACGGGAGAAAAGGAAAATTATTCTATACGGTCAACGGACAAAAAATTTAGAGAAAGGCACCTTCCTTTATTAGTAGGCAATGGAATAGATATAGATCCTAGACATTTGTCCCTTGTTTTAGTTTCTTTGTGGCACTGTTGCGAGGTGGGACTTGGTGCTCTATGGTTAGATTTGGTGGTGTCAGGTTTTTGCCCTGTGGTAGATGGTTCGATGTCAAGCATCTACAACAGGTTTCGTGATAGCTGCCCCAATTCGCTCTCTCTTTCCTAGGTTCCTTTCTTGTGTGGTGCTTCAAATGGAATTGTCACTGGATACTGTTATCTTTCCGTTGAGCGATTAATGGAAAGGGGATGCCCGGTTGAAAAAAGAAAAGGTCATAGATATAGATATATAGGTATCGATATAGATTTTTCAATTAGTTTAGAAAAATACAAAGTTATACATTTTGTAAGTTGATTTGAAAAAGAAAATGATATTGGGCCACACTCGGACGGCCCAATATCGATACCTATATGCACTGAATATGCACTGATACTGTCTCTGGATTCCTGCATGCACTGATGGATGACCAGCACCTGCCGAGAGAGCCCCTAGCTGACGCTCACTAGCGTCAAACAGATGAGCTTTCGCGCAGGCGCGATCTGAATGGGCCAGCCCATTCGATGCCGTCATAGCGAGCCGCTACTAAAATAAAAGAAAAAAACGCTCTATTGAGGATTGGAACACGTAACCTGGTGAAAGCGAGTAAGCATTCTTCACCACTTGAGCTGCTAACTTTTTTTGAACAATCATTGGTAGATCCAGAAAAAAGTCGAAAATTTTCAACCATTGAACATTTTTGTAAAAATACGAAGAACAATGATTAAATACATATTACACTTTTTTTTATATGCTGAACAATTTTGAAATACACATTGAACATTTTTGTGATATGCACTGAATATTTTTTAAAATATACATTATTTTTATTTTTAAATATAGGAACATTTTTTAACTACGCATTGTACATTTTTGTGATATAAGCTGAACAATATTTAAATACACACAGAGAATTTGTGTGATATACGATGGAAATTTTTTAAATATACATTGAATATTTTTTTAATATACACCGAGCAATTTTGAACTACACATTCAACATTTTTGTGATATACGCTGAACAATATTTAAATAGAGTACACATTGAACATTTTTGTGATATACGCCGAACAATTTATTGAATTGTGCACAACATTTTAGAAACTGAAAAAAGTTTGAAAACAGTGAACAATTTTTGAAATCATGAACAAAATTTGGAATTTTGAATTTTTCTAAAAACAAAGGATAAAAATAAAAACCAAAAAGGATAAAAGAAAAGAAAAGGAAAAAGAACAGAAATAAAAAAGAAAAAAGCAGAAAGAAAACAGGAAAAACCGGAAAACCATTAAAAGAAATAAAAACAGGAAAAAAAAAGGTTGAGGGAACATCTAGAAGGTACCCAAAAACCGGTTTGCTGTAAGAAACAATCAACCTCATTAACTTGTTTCCTGTAAGAAACAAAAAAATTCATTAACTTCTTACTTTCCAGCCTCTCACTCAAGGCTGTATCCCAGGTCCGGCTTCGCTGTACATAGCTGTGTCCACCTCACTGCACGTATAAATACCACCAGTTCACTCGTCGGAAGCAGCAAGGCCCGACGAGCAGTCATCAGGCAACGCCAGACGAGCGCCTTCCCGGCCGTCGTCTTCTCGCGCGTGCTTTCCACTTTCCAGAATGACTGTCCAAAACAACACCAGCCAGGACGAGAGTAATCCAATGAAGATGGTTGTCATCTACACTCCGCCGGGGATGCCGGGCCACCTGTTCCCCACCGTGGAGCTTGCCAAGCTACTCGTAGCGCAGGGCCTCGAGGTCACCGTCGTCTTCGGCGGGGAGGAAGGTGATGATAGTCACGGCGCCGGTGGCTCGTTCCTCGCAGGTATTGCGGCCGCCAACCCGTCGCTCTCCTTCCACTCTCTCCCCCGTGCCACGCTCCCCTCCGACGTGCGCGTCGGGAGTGACGAGGATAAGATTGTCGGGCACGCACGCACCTCCATCCCGAACCTCCATGATTTCCTACGCTCCACCACCCCGGCCCCGGTCGCTCTCGTCATCGATTCCTTCTGCGGTGGCGCCCTTGACGTCGGCGCCGAGCTCGGCATTCCGACCTATTTCTTCCTCACCACTTGCACTGCCAGCCTCGCTTTCAGTCTCCACAAGCCAGTCATCCATGAGCAGACCACTCTCAGCTTCCAAGACCTCGCCGGTGCCTTTGTGCACGCCCCAGGAGTGCCACCGATTCCAGTAGATCACCTCCCCGCGTTTCTCCTGGATCGCGACAGCTTGAGCACTAAGTTCTTCATGGAATTGCCCGAACGGTTGTGCAACTCGCAGGGCCTTATTGTCAACAGCTGCCGCTCCTTGGAGCCGCGCGCCACTGACGCCATCGTCTCCGGCCTCTGCACGTACCGCGGACGGCAGACGCCACCGTTGTACTGCATAGGGCCACTGATAAAGCCCGGGGAGGTTGGGACAGAGCGCCACGAGTGCCTCGCATGGCTCGATGGCCAGCCGAAGGCCAGTGTGGTATTTCTCTGTTTCGGTAGCCTGGGCCGGTTCAGCGCGGAGCAGATCAAGCAGATGGCGGCGGGGCTGGAGACGAGTGGGCAACGATTTTTGTGGGTTGTCCGGCGGCCGCCAGGCGACGAGCACCAGCCGGCCGACGACCTCGACGCGCTCTTTCCGGAGGGCTTCCTGTACCGGACTAAGGAGAGGGGACTGGTTGTCATGTCGTGGGCCCCGCAGCGGGAAGTGCTGGCGCACGGCGCGGTGGGCGGGTTCGTGACGCACTGCGGATGGAACTCGGTGCTGGAGGCGGTCATGGCGGGGGTGCCGATGCTGGCGTGGCCTCTGTACGCCGAGCAGCGCATGAACAAGGTGTTCTTGGTCGACGAGATGCAGCTGGCCGTGGCCATGGAAGGGTATGGCAAAGAAATGGTGGACGCTCAGGAGGTGGCAGCGAAGGTGAGGTGGCTGATTGAGTCCGATGGTGGGCAGGAGCTCCGGCAGCGGACGCAAGCGGCAATGCGGCAAGCGAAGGAGACGATGGACGACGGTGGTGAGTCAAGAACAGCGTTGCTGCACCTTGCGAGAGAGTGGGAAAACGCCGGCGACAGTGGAAATTCTGGAATCATCAACTGAAGAAGCTGCTTTCAAATAGTATGTTACTTTCATCTAATATATAAGTGCCATGTATGTCATGTGCTGAACTTTGAAATGCTGCAAACATCGTATTGGTACCGTGTATGTGTATCCGCATGACAATTATTCTAGTTTTACTGTTCATTTATTTTAGAGAACTGTTTATTTGCATTTTTATTGAATGTTCATTCCGTGCGAAATCAACAGTGATATTGCTCAGTTGTGTAACGTGGAAAACAGGTTCAACAAAATTATTTATTTTTAATTGACAGTTAGTATTATTTTTTGAAACAATGGATGCCTCGTCGATTTCCATTAAAGAAACCAGTGACCATAACTGCACATTGTCTATGAATTTCAAACAAGACTAGGTGATGAACATGTAGCGATGTACTTTTAGTCTTTCACACATTTTGATATATTTTAAAATCTAGTGGTATCAATTTCAAATCCTAAGGTGTATTTAGTTTTGGTGAAACGAGTCTTTGACAAACAATTTCTCTGTTAATGTGTGTTTTGCAATATATTAAATTGATATGACTAGATTTAAAAGCACCAAACACAAGAAAAACTGAGAAGCCTCCCCTTAGTCTATTTGGAAAATTCATCTAGTCGTCATCAAGACCATACCTTCTATATCTAAATAGCTAGCCCCCACTAGTCTATTTCTCTCAACATGCAAGTATGCCACCTCATCATTCAACATTCATGGAGAAAGATCCACCACAACATGCAATCATGCATAATAAAAAGCCACCTCAACATGCAAACATGCATGAGAATTTACATTTTATTATGATATTTACATTATACAATAATCAAACACCACAAATCATATTTATTTTCAGCTTTAGTTCTCATATTATTACTCCAAATATTCATATTCCATACAACCAATTCTAACTGAATATATTGCAAAACATTCCCGCAACAACGTGCGGGGTATCATCTAGTAAATTTAATCGCTAGTTCCTCGGAGACGTCCCTCAACGTGCGTCAAATAGGAGGGTAACGCACACAGGCCACCGCGACTGGGCTAGCCCAGTTTAGCGTAAACTACTAGGGGGAGCAATGCTATGATTTCATTCCATTTGGACTACTAAATTTTTTTACTTCTTTTGGTTTTTCCTATTTTTTATCTAATTTTAAGGAAAAACATTAATAACTTTTTAAATTAGAGAATATTTTTTTAAAAACGTGAATTTTTAAAAATTCCAAACATTTTGAACAATTTCCAATTATTATTTTTCAGATTTGAGAACATTCTTGAGAATTCATAATCTTTTTTGTGAACTTTTTAAAAAAACTATTGAAAAAATTAGGAACAGTTTTTGAAACTATGAATTTTTTATAGACAAAAGTAAAGAAACAAAACAAAAAATGAAACGAATCTTCTAGAACATCCCCAAAATAGGTAATAAATAGGATGGAACCTGTAGAAGTTCCCAAAATTCGGGAAAACGGAGTCCTGTATAAGCTAATTGGGCCGGCAGATCCTAGCGCTTCTTTGCGCATTTGTGCATCAATTTCACACAATAAATGCGTCAAATAGTATTAAAAAAAGCGTCAAATAGGATGCAAGATTCGCGGTAGAATCCTATTTGATGCCACCCTCCCTTCCTAAATATAAGATGTTTTAGATAATTTCAATATATATAACATACAGATTGAAATGGGTGAACATACGCATTAAAACGGATCTAGATACATGCGAACAGGAAAATGCTAAAACATATTACATTTAGGAACAGAGGGAGTACAACGCAAAATAGAGGACTACCGGTAGAGGGCGCACACCATCTCACTTCTCTAGAAGGTCACCTCCGATTTTCTGGGCTAGGTTTCTCTGGTTTTTTACTGGGTTTTGTTGGTTTTGTCATTTGTCATTTTTTTCCTTTTTTTCATTTTCCTGATTTTTTTCATTTTTCATCTTCTTTTGAAAGATGAATGTTTTAAATACGTGAACATTTTCAGATTTGTGGAGTTTTTCCAAAAAATGTGAATTTTTTTAAAACTAATGAACTTTTCAAATCCATGAACATTTTTTAATTTGTCAACTTTGTTTAAATTTTTCAACGTTTTATAATCGATGGATATTTATAAATTCTTGAACTTTTTACAAACTCATATTTTAAAAAATCATGGTTTATTTATTTCATAAACACTTTTTGAATTCATGAACATTACTAAATGTGTGGACGTTTTTATATCTGTCAACTTTTTTAATTAAATAAACCAGTAGCCTGTTTTAGCTGGTAGCATATGTTTTTTCCGTACACAGCTAAGCAATAGCAGGGCGTGCGAAAAACTAAGAGTGAACGACGGGTGAGCTATGCCGAGTAGCCCTGGCCATGGGATACCCGGCCCGGCTGGCCCGACCCGACCCGGCCCGAAAAAGCCCGACCTGACCCGGCCCGGTCGTGCCCATGGGCCGGGCCTGGGCCTAAGATCTAGGCCCGATGGCCAGGCCGGGCCGGGCCTGGGCCTGTCATATTTGCGATTTAAGGAAGGGCCCGGCCCGATGGCCCGAGGCCCGGTGGGCTTTTGCATTGATGGGCCGGGCCTGGGCCTGATTTCTAGGCCCGACAGCCGGGCCGGGCCGGGCCCGGGCCTGGGTTTTTTGCTACGGGCTTTGTTAGGCCCAGCCCGAAGCCCGGCCCGGCCCGACATTTGGCCAGGTATAATGCCAAGTGGGGTGAACGAGTGAACATAGTTCATGCGGCAGAAACTTGTGCGCTACACTGACACGCGGTGAGGTCTGATTCGAACCGGCGACCTCCTCGTTTAGTGTTAGCTACGGTAGCTAACAAGACAACTCACCTGGTGTGATTAGTTACATCATGTCTCTTCTTTCTTCTTTTCTTTTTATCTTTTTATCTTTTTTACTTTTTCTTGTTCCTTTTGTTCTATCTTTTTTTTCAAAATGCGTGAAGTTTTTTTATCGAAATCAATGATTTTTTTTTCAAATCCATGATTTTTTTTATTGATATTTGGTACTGTAGCAACCAGCAGCATTGTAGCAAAATAAGAGAGAAAATGTTTATCACGTATACAAAAGAATGTGTATGAAACAATTTGATCATGTATTTAAGAAATGTTAATCAAGCATTTGAAAAAAAATATTGAATAAGTGTTTTAAAATTCTTAATCAAGCATTTGGAAAATGTTAAATGTGTGTAGAATTTTTTTTGATTGTGTATTAAAAAATGATGAAAAAAATTGATCATGTATATACATTTTTTAATCAAGCACTTGAAAAAATATTGAACAAGTATTTGAAAATTTTTAGTCAGGCATTTAAAAAATGTTAAATGTGTATAGAAAAAATGTTGACCATGTATTAAAAAAATGATGGAAAATTTTGATCATATATATATAAATGTTTATCAAGCATTTG
Organism: Elymus sibiricus; assembly: GCA_039707655.1. Classification (NCBI taxonomy): domain Eukaryota; kingdom Viridiplantae; phylum Streptophyta; class Magnoliopsida; order Poales; family Poaceae; genus Elymus; species Elymus sibiricus. The sequence goes on from CM077666.1 coordinate 435,811,632, forward strand.
AAAAAATGTTGAACAAGTATTTGAAAAGTTTTAATCAAGCATTTGAAAAAATTTAAATGTGTTTAGAAAAAAATGTTGACCATGTGTTAAAAAATATTAATATTGCATTTAAATTTTTTTAATCAAGCATTTAAAACATGTTAAATATGCATAGAAAAAATGTTGACCATGTATCAGAAAATGTTAATCTTGTATTTGAAAAATGTTAATCAACCATTCGAAAATTTGAAAGTTTGTATAGGAAAAATGTTGACCATGTATGAAAAAATTGTTAATCTTGTATTTGAAATATGTTAATCAAGCATTTGAAAAAGTTAAAAACTGTGTATAGAAAAAATATTGACCATGTATTAAAAAATATTAAATTTGTATTGGACAAATGTTAAATTTGTATTGGAAAAATGTTAAACATGTATTAGAAAAATATTACATATAAAAGAATGTAGAATGAAAACAAAGAGAAACTAAAGAAAATGAAAAACAAAAAAGAAACAAAAATAAACCAAAAAATATATAAAAAGAAACATATGCAAAAAGAATTAGAGTAGAATAAAAAACTGAAGAAGAAAAAAGATAAAAATTAAATGAAAACAAAAAAAGAAAAGGAAAACCCGGAGAAAACCAGCTCAAATCACCCCAAATAGATCGCACCCTACTACTTACCACGAACGGGAAGCTGGCAGAGTGGCTAGCAGCGCTGGCCATCTCCCTAGAGACGAGGGATTGATCCCTGCGTTCCCCATCCCCCCCCCCCCCCCCCCCCCCCCCTTCCTTCTCTTTTTTCAATTAACTGTGCACGGATGGGCCGGCCCGATTACTATAGACGCTTCAGCGAGACATCCTACTGTCCCGCTGAATGTGAGATATAGTCGCTGCGGCGCCGAAGAGTAAGGCAAAAGGGGATTAAAGAGAGCGGAAGGAGAGAGACCATTGCACAGAGCAGCTCGATGGGAGGGAAGGCTCACGACACGTCATGAGGCTCCTGCTGCGTTGGGTGGCTGTGAAATTAAACGGTGGTCTCGTCTCGCCGGACTGACGTGGCTGTACTGAGGCAACACCAAGGTAATGCTACCATAGTTCATGCCTTAACTGGACACCACCGAGGCACACTCAACCTTGATTGTATCATTATGGGAAAAAAATCTGGATCATGGCAAAAAATGTCAACAGAAAGACCACACTTGTATCATCCGCAAAACTGGCGAGTGGGCGCAGAGGGGTACACGACACGAGCACCCGTTGTTTTGTGCTTGACACGGACGGGACGGTTCTCTCCTCTCCGGCGGCTGCGCCTGCTCGCGCGCATAGAATCGGGAGTTCGGGACCTAACCTGGAGGATTCCGCGACGGGAGGAAAGGTGCGGACGGGGGTCCATGCCGGTGCCCACAGCCGCACACGGCGCGTCGCTACGGCTGGCCGGACTTGACAACGCCAACGTCACGCCACGCAGCTGCCGTGTCTGGACGCGGCCGGCCATGCTGATGCTGCCGCCGCGTCCTGCACGGCAGGGCAGGCAGCAGGGAGGAGGAAGTTCGTGACGGACCGGATGTGCCTTCTCGATGAACTGAAGGTGGAAGGCAGGACATGACCGTGCCGTACGAAGATTGGAAATAAAAAGAGATGTGGTAGTACCAGCATGGATTGGCTCACGTAAGCTATGAAATGCGGTAGCGTAGCAGTTGACTGACGACCGGTTGTTGCTGCCGTGGTGTTGCATTTTTGCCTTTGCCTCGGTCGCGTTGTTGCTGTTGCGGTGGTGACGGTGACGCCGGTTGCCTCGGTCCCGCGCTCTCGTGATCACATCGCCACTCACTCAGTCACCGCAACAACTCTGCTCTACCTAGACCGCTCCGACCCAACGTCCGCCAACGCCGTCGACGTGTGCGTGCCGGTGGCAGCAGCGAGACAGCGACGGACGCCGGCTGAAGCCATAAGATCGAACTAGATTGCTGGAACGTCCGGCCGGCTGTCCAGTCAGTGCTTGGACCTAGAAACAACACCCAACCCCCACAACTAGCCCAACGGCCCGGATTGTCCGGCACCCCTTCATATTCAGTCCATATGTGGGGCTGATATAGGGAGGCTCGGACACCGCCGCCGCGTCGGACAGGCTCGCGCCGCCCGACCACTGTCCTCACAAAAACCCCAGCCGTTCGACGAACCCTAGTCAAACCCCTTTCCGCCCAGTCCTCTTGCCCTCTCTGCTTCCCTCTGGTCTTCTTTCCTTCCTCTCCTCAATCTCTCCGTCCCTTCCGTCATCGCCAGGTCCGGCAGCGACTCTGATCCCATGGTCTGCGACGGCCTCGTGGAGGAGGACTTCGACTCCGGTAGCGACGCGCCGGACGACGACGAACTCGCCCCCCACATTGCCATCGAGCGGTCGCGGCTGGACACCGGCGGGAGCTCGAGCCCCGCGCTGTCCACCGCCACCTCTTCCTGGTCCCACCGCGGCAATGTGACCCAGCGCGCTCGCCCGTCCTGTTCTACACCGCTCTAGATCCGGAGCAGGGCGACCCTCTCCCCTTCCCCTCCGGCGCCACCTCCAGTGTTGGGTGATCATGCCTGCGGATGCCGGAGTCAGAGGTGAAGGCCGCCCGCTGCGAGCAGCAGCGGGCTGTAAAGAGGGAGGCGGATGCCCGTCCTTCCGGACCACGCGCCCGCTCCGTCCCCGTCGACTCGAAGGGCAGCTCCTCCGCAAGGCCATGCGTCGTTCGCTTACCTTGGTGGAGACGGACGCTATAGGCACCTCCAGTGCAAGAATGCGAAGGCGCTTCGGCTCGGGATCGAGGCGTTGGAGCACCTCGCGAGGGAGAAGGAGAACACCAAGGCCAAGGCGGCACGTCACGCAAAGGAGCAGGCCCGCGCCATCCGCCACCTCTCCAGCTGCATTTCCTTGGCATCGGATAGCGGCACCACCTGCACAGACAACGACGACCACGATCCTCCCATCACGGATGCCTATGAGGAAATGTACCGTCGCTCCGGTGACCGCAAGTGCAAGGGCCCAGCCAAAAAAAGGTGATCTCCGCCTCCCCGCCTCGTCTAGATAATATAGTTTGTATCTACTAATCTATCCGACAAACTGTATCTTTTGGGTCCGATGACCTTTGTCCGATGAACTATGCCCGACGCAAACTATGTCTTTTGGGTTCAATCTTGCTATATATATATATTTCTCGTTCGGTCTATTGTCACATTGATGATCTACATTTGCATACTTTATATGGATTTGATGCGGGCATATGGGACGGCGGTTGTGGATAGAGAGAAATAAGGACTGCCTGATCACTACCCGCGGGCGCGACCGGATGCGTCCACGGGCGTACATGGCCCCAGATTAGGCAACTATGATTCTAGACGTTCTAACCGTCCCGTGCGGGAACACAACATGAACTCGTGTTGTGTGCAAGGAAGTCTGGTTTAAGCAAAGCGCAGACTAGTAGGGAACATGTGAAAGCATTGGAGTCATAAACCATCTCGAAATAAGATTTTGGCTCTCTTTATGGATAAACCATAAACTAAGATACATGATTGAACGATACAAGGTAGTGAGAGAGTCCTCTTACACAACTAATCCCGGGATAACCAGACAACCTAAATGCACGAGCCTACGTTGCCGAATGATAATACAGGTAGTCCCGGATACAGCGCCATGACACGCCCTAGGGCACCAAAGTTCCACGACAGCGTCCTCATGAAGGAAACAGCACGACGCGTCACCGCTGTCGAGCTTGAGACGGACAACGGTTTTCACCCGACACCCTGGCACGGAGTTAAGAACCACAACAACGTCTTCAAGCGGCACCCGCGGGTGTCGCCGCCATCGATGCTAAAGCGCAGGACTTTCACTAGGCAGCTCATCCGTGCCTCCACGATGCACCCAGGACCGCTGCGACAAGCACAAGCCACCAGATCCGGATCAGGGTGTGCCACTGCTTGCGACAAAGAACGTGCCTGAGCTGCCCACTGCTACAACTCTCGCCGCCCAGACGCATAACTACCACCGTCGCCATGATGCCCGACGGAGAGCCAACCATGCGGACCACCATCCGGGGCCGCCACCCCCACATCCATGCCCCCATATACCGCCGACCATCCACGTCACGGGCACCCAACCCCCGGCATCATCCACCGAGTCTGGGTCAGCGCCTCCACAGTATGAAGTGCCTACACTTGCCTCCCCAGCCGGCCTTGGTGAACCGGGGAAGTGGGAATACAACTCGGTGACTGCCGACGACTGCCGCCGAGCAAGCTCGAACGCCGCCATGCCCGTGGCCACCGGTGCCAGTCCGTCCGACGACACGACAACGCTCGAAGAGCCCAACTCGGACCGACGGCAGATAAGAAGAGCACAACACGAAGGCAACCAATGTGGACCAAGTCAGCCCCCGTACCCGCGCGCCGCCGGAGGTCACCCACCACCATGAACCAGATTCGCGCCTCCCGTCAAAGACACCAACGACCCCGATCGCACCGCCGCCAAACCATAGCAGCCGTGCCCCCAGGCTGCGTGGCCACCATTGGAGCCATAAACCATCATGCCTCCATAGATCCCACTAGCGCCAAAGAGGCGCGGCGCATGCCGCGCTCGTAGGAGTGCCCGTCCGATTTTATGGTGTTTGTGTCGTTAAAGAATTGGTATATGAAGTGAAGCGAAAGGGTTGGTTCACTGACCAATTTTTGCTTAGTGAATGGTCTGATGTATTTTTCATTGGTACTGTATTTGCTGGTCTGTATTTTTTTTTTTCCTTTTCTTTGATTGCTCTTTTTGCAGTTTTGGCCAAACTGCCACTTTTATTTTATTTTGCATAGATACATAAACTGAACTGATAGATAGAGGGAAACATAATACATAGGGATACAGGTGCTGCCGAGGTTCTAAAGAAGAGTCGAAACATAAAACACGTGCAAGAGATACATATTATAGAACACATCGTGCCAGTGGCAAATCGAGCACATTGTCGTCCTAGTTGCGCTACACAGAATAAGGATCGAAGAAGAAATGTCAAAAGCAACTCTGAAATCTATCGGGGCATATAGGTAGCATTATAATTATCATATAGATGAAGAAATGTAATTTCAAGCTAACCTGAGACTTTGCATAGTTGGTTAGGACTAACTGGCCAAAGAAAGGTAAGCAAAAACACAATACTTTTTGGAAGCAAGTATAATTCACTGCATAATTTTTTTCAAGTCACAGTAAAACCAGGATGTGATTACAAACAGTATATTATAGGACTCTTGTGGGTAAGCATGTAAGGAATCCTCTCAAATGCTAGAACACATAAAAAAGTCATAATTCAGAAGATGTGTTAAAACTGAACCTTCCAAGTGCAATGTTGATTTGCAATTCGAGTTTGTACACACATGTATCCACTAATTTGGTCGACAACAAAGATACTGACGCAAGATTATACATTATTTTTGCAAGACACAGAAGTGCTTCGAACCTCAAGGAAAAAAACACACATGAAACAGTGACTGTTGTGGAAACCAACATAGATTACCCTTTCCATCCCTGCAATGAATATATATCAGTTAGAAAACAATAAGAAAAATACACTAAGAAAACATGCTAGAATTATTGAGTATGTTAACTATCTCGACATCTGAAGCCAAATTTGGCAGGTTTTAGTAAGTATAAGACATGTACCCAAAAATCATCATTGATTACTTCTCGTGGGCATAGTTTCCCATACGTACAAATTAGATGGGTGCCTTTTTTTGAAAAGAAACTAAAATAAGATAAATATTACCCAATGAATCACTACATTGCTTAATACCACATATTGGTATTGCACAAATGCACATATCAGAGAAAAGAAGCAAGGAGCTAGAAAATAATCCTAGGCTCCTAGTACTCATCAGACAAATAATGCAACAGATTTCAAATAGTAAAGGTTATAAAAAGAAAAGAAAAAGTGAATAATATATTGTTAACAACCTCGCTATTAAAGAGTGAATACAGGGTTACTCAACACTATTCTAACATTCTGGTTCCATATACATTGTAGAAGCAAAAGTGAAATGAGCTTATATTCAACCTAATTGTACTATTTGCATCGAGAACTCGGTAATTCTGTGAGCGAAAAATTCACACGGAACACAGGCTTACCTCTGAGTATTGGCGGAATCATAACACCCTACACCTTTACGACTGATTTTCATCATGACTACTGCTGTAATACCAATCAAAAACATCCAAGTCATCATCGACACTCCTAGAAACATACTTTGCTTCGTTGACCTCAGATTGGAGCATGCCCATCTCTTTACCTGACTAATTTAAACCATGCTTTTCCTCCTTGTTAACGATATAGTGAAACATGTCCTTCAAACAGAAAATCATAGGTAGAAGGCTCATGAATAATTTTAGTATCGTATCAGATTTTGACCATTTGGCCGATGTTTGTTTGGCCATATAGGACTGTTAATTCAGTTTGGTTGCATTTCTATCACATCATTTTCTCTACCGTCATTGCCATAGTTCTCTCCAAAAAGATCAAAACCATCATCTCTCCAAACAGGGAGCTGTTGTGAAAAGACATCAACAAAGAAGAGGACATTCGAAAAGTCAGTCGTGCCTGGGATTATACCAACCCATCAAATTTAATAGTACAGATTTATGCTAGAACAAACAAATGCAGCAATAATGGCAGGTCCAATCTACCTACTTGAGATAGCGAAGTATCTAACACCTACATGGTAACAGAAGATGTTGGACCAAAAGAACTCACATCCTACTATTGTTACATCGTGAAACTAAATGTTCGCTTTAAATACGCGCAAGATCAAGCTATTTCTACATTTACTCAGTTATTCAAGGGAAAGACATGAAGAAAGAAACTTACAGAATATCATGTATAATATATCTCCAACTTCCAAACACTTTATATACTAATAAATATTAGAAGGAAGCACCTCAAATGAAGTAATCAATTTCAAAATAGCATGGCAGGAAAATAGCTTTAAAATACTTATTGTTTGGTTTCCCGTCACCAGTATTAACTGTACGGATTATTAGCCTGAGCCTGATTTTATTCTCGCATTTGCAGAAGCAACATTACATTTTTTGTTGGATGGAGCTTTATGCAGAGATGTAGGCCCTTCTGCTGTTCTGCATACTGGCTGATGCCAACATTGCCAAGCGCATGATGCATCAGCCTGATATCATTCACTGATCAAGTAGAAAGCATTTAAATTGGAACGTTTAGCTCGAGACGAACCTGAATGGATCAAGTGCACGGTGGTTTCTCTGAATTGTTGTATGATTATATCATATACCTGAATATCCGTTGTGTAGCAGCCGTTCTTGCGTCTCCAAAATCCTGGTGGGCAACAAATATGAAAAAACTGAACATGTAAATATGTGATTCATCAGTATTATCGTACATATCAGTAGGGGTATAATACTACTTTTTGCACCCGCCAAAAGTAAGAACCGGATTTAAGCACTACAATTAAACATGGCAGTGCTTATTAGTTGTGGATCATATAGATCAGAAGTTGATTAAATTGAGAAGAATAGAAGGCATGGACCAAGAAGAACCAAAAAAGATGCACGGAGAGAGAGAGAGAGAGAGAAAGTGATGGGAAGAACCTCAACTGGTCGTCCATGGAGGGAGAAGAGTCCGTGTCGTGGGGAAGGTTCAACCCGCACCACCGTCATGGGCCGCACGCCTTTGGCCTCTGCCATTCACCACCTTGTGGCAGCAGCCTAGGGTTTATTCCCGTGGGGTTCCTTTGATGGAGGGTAGGTGGAATTGAAAGGGTGAGAGAAGGGTGGAGGAGGAAGGGGGCGAGGAGGAGCAATGGCGGCAGCGGATGGTGGCGAGGAACGGCGGACGGCGGGCCAGCGAAGGGTGAACCGGTGGAGGCGGCGGCGGCGGCTGCTCCCCTTTTTCTCTGTGTTCTCTCGTTGACTCTAGAAGACAGCGATTAGCGGTATGTAATGGGCCCCAGCCCAAGATCTTTTCTGGTCTCAGCGGTAAATACCACGGACACAGTTAAAAAAAGTGCAAAAAATATGAAAAATCAAATCGTTCCCGCTTTAGTATTGTTACTGATGGGTGCTGCGAGTAAAATACGTCAAAACGGTTTCAAATCAGCACCATGCCATATTGCCATCCATATATATAAACATTTCGCTTTTAAAAACTCCAAATGCAGGCTTGTCAGTTGCACACATGTGTACTCTACAAGTAGTGTACATATACAACAAATTTAAGAGGCTTTTGAATTGTAGCACCACAGGTGGGAGGGAGGGTGGGGGCAGCAGAGCACAGATCACGGACCCACTTCTCTTTCCTGCCACCAGCGGCAGGCGGCCGCAGCGGCAGGGCAGTCACTGCGCCCTATTCTATTGTACTGTCAGGGACAGCCAGATAAATTTCAAAACTTTGATGTCTCGTTGCTCCAACAGTTGTGATTCGACGCCACATCCTGATTTCCAAATATAAAAAGTACGCTGCATCCTGATCCGATTTCACAGTGATCTTCAGCTTGAAGCAAACTATCTGGGTTTTGGAACCAAAGTGTTCTTCTGTTCATGAGCACATAGTAATTTTTTACATCGACACTCTGAAGACAAGTTCAGAGTAGGTTCAGATTCGCATGAGGTCTCTGAAATTTGAGAGATCTAGTTCTAAACAACAGGAGCAGCAGTATATATTACAAAAACTGAAAAAACAAGATGAGAAATACAGAGAAGAATCCGCGACAAGAAGAATCTCATGCGTTATTTCCAGCATGGCCACCACCTAATCCTGCGGATCTCTCAGCATCATCGCCAGCTTCTCCGGCCTGTTCCTCCGGCCGCCGCCCGCGGTGTCGGCCTTCTTCTCCTTGGCCGGAGAACCTGGGAAGAACAGGTGCCCGAAGCCGAACACGTTGATCACCGGATCCACGCGCACATTGGTCGAGAATGACCTCTCCATGCCCCTCGGCCGCGGCCGCCGCAGGCCCCCGATGCCCGCTGCGGCGGGCGTGCTCGAGCACCGCTCCAGGCCACGGAACACCACGCGCCCGGACGCGCTGACACGCGGGCTCTCGGCGGCTATCGCGGGGCGCCATGGCCGCGCGGGGCCACGCGGATGCCACGGCGGGCGGGAGTTCCTGCCGGAGTCCGAGGAGGAGGCCGAGGATGACGACGACGCCCGGGTCAGGAGCGGGTGCGCGCACGGGTGCTGCTGCCGCTGCTTCGGGGGCGTGGCCGCGGCGGCGCTGTTCCTGCAGTCGCCGGCGCTCTTCTTGGACATGAGGTGGAGGAGACTCGCCACCGGCGCGGAGCGCGTCCGCAGAGGGGAGCGCGACGGCGGCGGAGGGCGGCGCGCGTTCCTGCCGGAGTCGCACGAGGAGGCCGACGAGGACGAAGAGGAGTCGCGCGAGAGGAGCGGCCGCGAATGCGCCTCCCGACGCCCCAGAGACGCTTCCGTGCGAGCCTTGGTCTCGCCGGCTTTGGGCTTCTTTGTCACGAGGAGGAGGAGATCACGCCACCGCCGCCCAGCGCACCGCGGCGCGCGGGGAGAGGCGGGCTCCGAGGGAGGCTCCTCCACGCACGGCGGAGGGGAGCAGGTTGAGGCGGGATTCAGCAGCGGGAGGAGAGGCACGAGCTTTCCATCCGAGAAGAGCTCATCAGCGGCGGAGAGCGCGGCAACCGCCGCGGGGATGCGGAACTCGAAGTCGCCATCGCCGTCTTCAGCGTCCACCGGAGGTGCCGGCAAGGGCGCGATGGATGCGTGGAAAGAGAATAGATCCGGCGAGGTCACTGCGGCGACGGCGGCGGCCATTAGCGGCGTCGGTGGAGCATTAACGCTGGAGGTGGTTGTCGTCGGTGGTCTGTCTGCGGGGGCGAGGGAGGAGGGAGTTGTTTCGCCGTGTCAACGAACGCTGCGTATATAAGCGGGTCGTTTCTGGGCTACCGGGTCTGAAACGAAGGCGGCTCTGGGCCCGGGAAGAGGGTATACGAGGCAACCGATGTATAGTGCGTGTGCCGACGTCGGCTGATGTCTTGGCGATATGGGAGTGGTTGACCAAAACCAATTTTTATTTTTTGCGGGTGACCAAAACCTGTTTGTACTCACTATTTTATTTATTTTTATTTTTATTTTGGAAACAACTATAGTTGTATCTTGCACTATACAGTTTTTTTTTTAAACACAGTACAGACGTAAGCGCTCATATACACGCGTATATACTCACCCCTATGAACGCACACACGCACACCCTACCCCTATGACTTTCTAGCCTTTTATTTTAGAACCCTTTCTCATGTTCTTTCATCCATCAAGTAGGCGAACCGTCAGGTCCTTAGTAGCGTTGACAAAGAAGAAGAGCCGGTGAAAAAAAAAAAAGAAAGCTAGAATTTCCAATAGTGAGACCAGCTTGACAAGCTACCTTTCCTCTTGATATGAGGTGCGAAGAGAAACATCTTTTTTTTATGACTTCCACTTCTCGATCCCGGCCCGGAAAAGTGACCGACCCCTTGATGAATGAAAGAAAGGGTTTATGAGCCCTAGCCCTGTAAGCCCACACCTGTGTAGAGTAGATCGTTCAACACCTGCGGCACAAACCCATTTTTGACCAATTGGTCCGTATATCATAGGCGACCGAACGGCCGCCCCCCGTCTTACTAGACCAACCTGCTATAATTATTCCATAAACACCTAGCGAAGATATGGCAAACAAATAAAGTAGCCCTATGTTCGGATCTGACAATACCATACCATAATCAAAAGGTACAACGGCCCAAGCGACCAGACTTAACATAAATGTAGCCACTGGAGCCATTCTAAAAAGGGAGAAATTAGCACTACTTGGTGAAATAGGTTCTTTTAGAATCAATTTCAAACCATCTGCTAGAGGTTGTAACAATCCGAACGATCCCACTACATCAGGACCCTTTCGACGTTGCACAAAAGCCATTACTTTACGTTCAGCTAGCACTAAAAAGGCTACTCCTAGTAGAAGTGGTAGAATTAAACAAAGTATTTCCGCTGGAACAGCTATGTACGTTTTCGATTTTCTATTCACTCATGATCGGGCCTGACCTGGTCGACCCGATCAAACTATTTCACTTATGATCTGGCCTGGTTGACCCAATCATGATATTGAAGGATGGGACCTTTTATCGAAAAACTCCGGATCCCGAGAAGTTTTGAAGATGGTGCTCCTGTTACGTTACTTCGAATGGAATCCTCACTTGACTAAGCATAAGCGAAAACGTGGCTGAGAGTAAGCAATCCCCTTTCCTAGTGGTTGAGTCATGATCAGAAATATTGCGAAAGAAAGTGAAATGTCCTATCGTCGTCCCAATTTGGGTAATCCACGATGTCTCCATTTTATGTATCCATCTTGACTCGTTTTCGGTGTATCGATAGTTCGTTGTATTACACTTTGAACTAACCTAGAGGCCGTGCTTAGGCGAAAATCGATATCAGTGAAGTAATCCCGGAACTCTAGAAATCGTGAAGAATTTATTCCATTTTGTTAAATATCGCGAATATAGTGGAAAAAACTCTAGAACATTCCTTTGAATGGAATTGTTCATTGGGTTCGACTTGTTGTTCGACAAAATAGAAAGCTGTCTCTCGTATGTTATTGTAAGGTGATTCATTCATAATATTTCTTATGTGCGGTTTCAAGATGCTAAAAAAGTAGATTTGGTAATCGGCTTTTGAGCTCCATTATGTGGACTTCATCAATTTGTGAATTATGGACTTGGCGGTAGTGGTCAATACTAACTGCACCGTCTAAATGCTCCCTGACCAAGTTTGCGTACTCGTCAGGGTTGAGTTGAGGGGGCAGCCCGTGCGCTAATTGGGCTTCGAGGTGGCTATACGCGAAAAAAGCTTGCTTTCTACTGAGGCCTGTTCTGTCCTAAACTGTTCCAGAATGTTATTTGTTTCATAGGAAGATTCCAAAAGCACATTGATGCCGAAAGAATCTTCGGAACCGGTGGAGAGGCTATTCTGATTGAAGGCTAGACAAATAACATGACTGAGGTATGTAAATAAAACCTGTGAAATAGCTATATAATATGATCTAAATATAGAAGAATACCAAAGATAATGGATTGCAAAATAAGCTTTTTAGCTTTCTTTTTCTTTTGTGCGCGCTTTTCGCCTGCCTTCCCGACCACGGATAGGCTACGGGGCTTTGCACTTCGGCCCCATTGTGTGAATACCACATCAAGGTGACAGGATTCGAACCTATGGCCCTCTGTACCCAAAACAGATGCGCTGACCAGACTGCGCTACACCTCGTCTCCCCCTCAGAACATATGGATCTACCCGATCCATAAAGAAAAGAACCACCGCTTTTAGGAAATTTTGACAATTCTCTTTCACTTGCATTTTCTTTCGTGAAGGCTCGCTCTCGTTCTTCTTACATCTTTCCCTTTTTTCTTGAGAATTGTATCTGTGGCTACTGCTGTTTTGCCAGTCTGTCTGTCCCCAATAATGAACTCTCGCTGACCGCGCCCTATAGGGATCATCGAATCGATAGCAATAAGCCCTGTTTGAAGAGGTTCGTATACGGAACGCCTGGAAATTCTACTTGGAGCAGGAGATTCAATTAAGCGAGATTCGGAAGCTACAATTTCGCCTCTCCCATCAATAGGTTTAGCCAGAGCATTTATAACACGACCCAAGTTATATACGCTCACGGGTATCTGAGCAATTCTTCCTGTTGCTTTTACAAAACTTCCCTCTTGATGCTAAACCATAGCTCTAACTGAGTCAAATTCCACAATTTCTAAGAACGATATGCTTTTTTTCATTTTCCACTGTGAAAGCTTCTCTCAATCCCTCCCTAGTCCTTTCTTTCCTGGGCACAGGCTTACCTGGTTGACCGCCCACATTCATTCATTGTTCGTTCTGTTGTGGAATCGAACCACAGAGCTAGCGCAATTGGGATTTAGAGTCCCATGCGTGAAACTAAAGAGGATTTTCAGTCCTCTGCTCTACCAGCCAGAACCTAGAAGGACACTTCACACCCGATTTGACACAGCTAGACTGGAAACACTGCTTGTCAAGAGCACAGACCCCAGTATAGAATACTTTTTTGAGTATGTTGGTAAGGTCCGGTCATCCGCTTCTGTGCTTGCACTTCTGCGTAACTAGGGGTGCAAGTCCAGTACAGCGTACTTTCATAATTGAATCAAAAGCGTCGATACATGAAAAATCTCTATATACGATATTTATGACACAGAATGTTGTTCTTTCAACATGATTCCTCAACAATTTTTTCATTGTAACTGACTCTCCGTTCTCTCCGTTCCACTTTGGTTTTCGACTAATAATTACCATGATGAATTTCTCTTACTGCTTGGTTCCGCATTGGATTTTGGAAACTTTTGTTTAGAAAGTGGTGTCAAGACCGTGGGGATCAAATGGATGGTTCAGGAAAGTCTAGTGAAGCGGCACGGTCTAATCATATAGATGACCATAGTGGTATGGTTCCATAGAAAACTACTGGAGGCCATTACCGCCACCGAAATGGTTTCCATGCTCCGTTGGATGATTTGACGATATCGCAGTATCAAGCTAGAACGGTTTCAATTTGTAGGACGGGAAAGAAACCTCATCCTTTGGTGCACACTAACCGATGAAGCTCAACCCTCTCTCGAACTGAGCTATTTCCGCTTTTTCGAACAAAAAGTTCGAGTAGTTCAGTGAAAAAACGGTCAAGCTTTCTTCCATCCTTCCTAGCTCCTCGAGCTTGCACCCGCTCGACGCCTTTTTCATTGTTCGTTCTGAGGTGGATTCGAACCACTCTCTCCGTTTGGATTTCGAGTCCAAAAGGCCCGGCGAAATAGGATTTTCAGTCCTATGCCCGCTGCCAGCCAGAACGGGATTTTTCCACTTCACACCCACACAATCGGGATTTGATGAAATAGCTACGTTTTTTTCTTATTTGATTCGGATACTGTCAATCTACTGTCCATCTTTCTCTTTAGTTTTCTCCTTTCTTTCTCCTCAACCTATCTCCATTGGATGGACTTACGAAAGAATACTATCTAATCTCCCCATCGCGGTTAGGATCCCATGAACCAGGAGCGCCA
>CM077666.1:435830693-435833193 GCA_039707655.1 Elymus sibiricus
CTGGATCTTTATGTTGGTCGGAAGTTATTTCTTTTCAATGAGGTTCAATGTTCTCTAGATTGCTTAGAAGTAGCCTGCCTTACTCGAGCCAACTAGGATCAGAAGGTGTTGATAGGGCTAGACTTTCTCTCATGGGCGTGACCATATTAAATAAAGGGTCTTTTCATCGCTTTGGCCTGGAGCCGAGTAAGTAAGGACTTTGCCAGGTTTGAACTCCAAAGTCATTTACGCCCAGTATTTCCTTTGATTCTTATAGCCTTCGTGTCAAGGAGCGATGCGAGCGGTCCAATTGCACATCAATAGCAGCTGCTTTTATCTCCGCATTCACTAAACGAAATGCTGAACCCATGTTGGTAATTCCCTCTGTGCTCTACTGTCTTGAACTATTTTCTTTAGTTGACATGGAGGCTTTAGTGCCACGTTCAAGCTAAAAGCTGTGAAAGCAAGTCAAGCAGTGCCAGATGATGATAAAATAGCGGCGCATCCTTCTTTTGAAAAGTGACCAAACGGGACTTTTCAGCATAGTATCAGATGCCTTATTTTGTTAGTTAGGATCTCCTTCTCACTCCAAAGTATGGTTGGTGTATACTCGGCCTTTCCCACTGTAGTTTGGAGCTCACCCTTTATTTACACCGACCCAATCTACAATCAACAAAATGTAATTTGATAAGAAAGAAATCAAGCGAAAGCTAACTGTCAGCTATAAATAAATGCTTTTGCTTTCTATCCAGCAGCTGATGCTTTATGTAGTAAAGAAGGAAATTCTTGGAGTTAGCACGGTACTGAGGTCTCTGGAGCGAGTGACGGATTATCTCTTTTGGAACATTAGAGGTTGTGGACAGCACTCATAGCTCCTCTATTTCTCAAGGATCTATGCTTCCTGTTTGCACTCTTTCTAGGTCCAATGCGATAGAGAAGCAGGCAGTGAACGAATTCATCCTGCAAAAGTGGCCATACTAAGAGCTCTGGCTAGTCCTTGCTTCATGAGGTACATACTTCTTCCGGTCTGCTCTATTGCCGAGCTTCCATTCTCGGACACCTACATTCCCAACAGGCTAGGGCAGGGCAAATACATGAAGTCGGAATGATTCCCACACCTGGATTGAATGCTCCGCCAAAGTAAACCTAAACAATTAATTGAAGGAAGTGTAGCCCGGCATCGATTTCACGTGTCGGTTGCCCAACCCAATAAGTAGTAGTTTTTGAATGATTCGCGTTAGCCAGGAGTTAGAGATGTATTTTCTATTTCAATGAAGTAACCAACCAAAAGAGAGTGCTAAAGGAGTCATTCAGAAGTGAGTGAAGGGGCGCAGAAAAAAGCTGGTGAGCAAAGAAAGCTCAAATTGTTAATTAAACGGGCCTTGTTAATGAAGTATTTCGTTACCTTCCTTTATTCTGATTTTGACCATTTAGTTGAACTGACTCTGTTAATTCGCTCTCACGGTAATTGGATTGCGATTTCCTCTGGATTCAATCTCAATGACTGCTAGGATTTCTTTCTACTTCTATTTGTGGCATATAGAATTTTACGATAGATGAAGCGGAAGAAGGAACAAGGCTTGAAGGCGGATTAGCAAGGGAATGAATCTGATGAAGCTGTTCCTCCGCTAGAATAAGGGGGGCATGATCGCTGATTTGACCGGGCAGACCAGATGAGCGAGATTGATTGAAAGCGCTGTGCCAACTTGCGTACAAGATTTTTAGACTCTAGTAAATCCTCTTCACAAGTTATTTCGTACAGGCTATTCAAGGTCTATTGGCTTTATTGCTTATGTGGTACTTCGACCGCGAAGCCTCGCTTATGCACCGAGAAAGATCGTAGATAGGAAAGATCTGTTATGCACCAACGACGGCCCCTTCTCTTTACCTTTATCGTCTCATACCTCAGTCCATTGCTGGCTTGAATGCTGTCTCTCTTCTTCTTTGCTCGCGAGAGTGAATAAGAGGACGACCCACCGGGGGGAGGATGGAATGAGTCGGCAAGGGGATCAACCATCTTCTTTCAGTAAAGGCCCACACATTATCCTTAATATTGGGATAAAAGGACTCTGAAGAAGGAAACTCTCTTCCCGTCTTGCGTAACTGACCACTGCAAATCAAGTCGAAAGTGCTTATATGCTTAACACGTTTTTGTCTCAATGACAGGCCGCTTGAACATTGTCTGATTTTTTTTAAGAGACTCGATCTTATGTATCTACTTATTGTCTTTTTGCCTTTGCTCGGTAGTTCCGTAGCCGGTTTTTTCGGACGTTTTCTAGGATCTGAAGGAACCGCTATAATGACCACCACGTGCGTTTCATTTTCTTCGATCTTATCTTTGATTGCTTTTTATGAAGTCGCACTGGGAGCTAGTGCTTGCTATCTCAGAATAGCTCCATGGATCTCATCGGAAATGTTTGATGCTTCTTGGGGCTTCTTTGGCGACCGTGAAGTCACCGGATGAATTGCCGAGTAGATAGATCAGATCCGGACGCTGCAGTTGTTCCGCGGTGATACGGAC